>NDXB01009645.1:0-50917 GCA_002631895.1 Agapornis roseicollis
AGTGTTCAAGGCCAGGTTGGATGAAGCCTTGGGTGACACGGTTTAGTGTGAGGTGTCCCTGCCTATGGCATGGGGGTTGGAACTATGTGATCTTAAGGTCCTTTCCAATCCTATCTATTCTATGATTCTATGATTCTAAGTCATGGCTGAGAAGAGGGAATAAGATTTCCAGTTTTATACAGCTTGACATTTTTAGAAGACTAGACGGGAGCATCTAGTAATTCTGTAATTTACAGCATTAGATAATTAAAGCACTGAAGAGGAGGAAAAAAACCCAGCAAAATGGCAATGAAAAGTGACTTTCAGAATTTAAGATGGCATATTTTCTTCTTATGAGAAATTCCCTGAGATTTTATAAAAGATGTGTGCTCCAGTCTAGAAAAGCCTGATTTTATTACAGAGGAGAGCTCTGAACTTCAGTGATCAACAACCATCTACTTGAAAAAATACCTTTACATGCTGATGGTGCTTTGGCAAATCATGATTAACTAATTTTTTGATGCATTTGTTGGTATTGGAAGCTACCAGTGTCCCAAGATGTGAAACCAAAATTAATGGCAATGTCAGATAGAATATGATTTTTGAATATTCTTGATGATATCTTAAATTCACTAGTGTGCTTGATTGCTCTTGGTTTACTTTTCTAAATGATTGTTTAACAAAAAAATTGGTGCATATTTTAAACAATGCTTAAATGGAATGAGTGGATCTTAAACATTCAGCAGGTGGAGAGTGTGCCTCTAACATGGACAGCAGACTCCATGTTTGTATTTTATATGACAAGAAGTTTTAACTTGGTAATTAAGTAAATATTGTAATAAGTATGTCTCTGACATCCACTTGAAGCTTATAACTCCCCAGGGAACAGATGCTTAATTTGTGGCTGTGATAATAACAACCTAATGAACCTCCCATCTTACTGGATAGCTTAATAAACTTCAAAGAAAACAAAACAAGAATCTATGAGTAAAAGTACATCCTTAGCTTTTCATTAAGCAAAATGAGCATGAGTCAAAGCCCAGCATGGCTTCCAAAGTTAAAGCTACCAACTACAAAGCAAATGTATGCAGAGAAATGTACAACAAAAGACATAGCTTTTAAACCTCCAGTTGAGTTTCCATAAATGTTGCTTACAAAAGCTACCATTCTCTATGTTAACAAAAAGTTGTGGATATGTTCTTCACTAAATCCTCTTTTCCCATATAATCCACCTTGTGCACTTTATCTCAAGTGTGTTTTATCTGATCTAATCCTGGGCTCATTCATTTTCAGATAGAAGCAACAGGATTATTTCACACTTAAACTAGGCCCAATCTTTCTGTGGGTCCATAAGAGGACACCTGGGTAATGAGAAATTATCTATGGAACAAAAGATTAAGCAGGTGCTAGGAAAAAGTAATTCTTTCAGATACAGAAAATTTTAAGGAAAGGATAAAACATTTTTATTCAGAAAAATGTTCATAGGAGGCATTATATTTTAAAAGGAATGATCTTACACTATGTCTAGTACCAATATCACTTGGCACAAGTTTTATTAGGAAAAAAAAATTCTGCTTCAGTCACCTTAAAGGAACAATGATTTCCATGGAATAAATCTGGATTTTAATGGGTGTAAAATGTGCAGTATGCAGGATGTATCAGAGCATTAGTTTTAACCAGTTCACAGATACCAGTCATACCCAGTCATATCTTTCTTCCTTGTTCTACCAGCCTTTGGTTTAGCACACTTTTAGTTAGAGGAAGGAGGAAAAGGGAGGCTTCATGGCTAGGTAAATTAGCTTCAGTTTTCTTTTTCCTTTACAGTAGTGAGCAAGACAAGTGAGAAATAAAATCAAAGAAGTCTTCTGGTCCCCTCCAAGTTGTGAGACATGGATTAGTATGAATCAAGTTCAGTCTTCTTTGCTTGACTCATCAGAAACATCAAATAAAAAATTTATATGTACATGCATGCCTACATCTATTTCATCCATAAATATAGCTATATCTATATATCTATGTGTGTAGATCTCCTTTGGCTTTTAGTGACCACAAGATCACCTTGAATATTGTCTTCTATCTGTTTCTAATGTATATCAAACTCCTGGTGTGAAGGTGTGAAAGCAGAGCAGCAATTTACTGTTTTAAAACAGTGGACCGGTTCCTCAGGAAACTTAAACTGGTATAGTATGTCATTATTTCCCAATAATTCCTTTCTTCCCTTATTTCATCAGCCTTCTCACAAACCAGTGTACAACAGCAGAAAATTTTTCCCTTAATTCCATGGATGCCCTAAGACCATGGACTGATAACTTTCTGAGTGGTGATCCTTTGAGTTTTCTTCTCTTCAAAGAGATACAACAGAAAGACAGTATGTAAATATTTTCACAGTATTCAAATGAATACATAACTGGATTATTCTACTAGAGATTGAAACCAGATACCGATTAGAAAGAAAAAAAAAGCCACAAAAAATAGTGGACATGATCTAAACCCTCAGGCCTCAGAATGCAGACTAATCTAAATATAAACTATATCTAATATAAATATAATCTAAATATAATCTAAATATAATATAAACTGAGAATGGTTGTTAAACTTTTGTTTTCTTCTGTGTGGGACAGCTCATTTATGCACTATTTCATCTAGCAATTTAATGCAGCATATTCTCCCCCGATGTTTCTGTTAAGATCCTGTGAATGAAAGACAAATACAAACACATGGAATGCTAAAATCAGAATAATGATAACAGGGAAGAATGACAGCATGAAAATATTACTCATTTTCCCCAGTAAGCATTTGGCAGCACGTAAACAGTTTGCTTTACTTTCAGTAAGGCAAGTTTTGCTCACCATTTTGGTCCCCCGCTTTCCTCCCAGCTGATGGGACAATCCTAGCACATTGACCATAAGAGCAGAGAGTGGGAGAATAGGGTAAATAACTAAATATCCAAATCTCAATAATATATGATTGATAGTCTTTTAGAAATGACTGAACATGGAACACCAATTTTCTATCACATGCAGGAATTCCTCTAACCAAGGACACATGCAGAATGATCTAATGAATTATCCTTCTCTAAAGTGGGAGCAGTAATTCAGTACCTGTAATTTAGGGTTATTTAATCCAGGACATGTTATCCAGGACACATACAGAAAAAAGATGATCTTTTTTTTAACTTGTTATCCAAAAGTAATTAACAGAAATGCAAAGTTAGGCCCATTAAGTAAGATGAAATTTAAAATTAATTTCACATTCATTTCAAAGTGTATAACAGTGGGTGTTAGTGAAAAAAAATGAAATATCAGTAGACTTCAAAGATCTCAAAGCTTTTAAAAATATATTTTAAGGGCAATTTTTTGCTTTTTACCAATCTCACAGTAATACATATTTGTCAATATAAAGGGTGGTTTCTAACCTTACATATATGAGTATTTCCATTTTTTTATGCTAAAAATGTTACTTCAAACAGAGCTATGCTCTTGAATAATCCTTTATTTGTACTTACAAGATATGTGACTGTAAGACTTTAGGTACAAAAATGACATGAAATTCAAGCAAATCAGTTAACTTTCTTGGCTTCTTTTATAAAGTTCCAAGAATACAGTAATTGAGAATGGACAATCAGAAAGTGCTTTTTGGAACAACTATCACCCTTAAATACTCAAGACTCAACAGAAATAAAAATCTATTTGTTAAGAGTCATAATTTGCCTATCATCAGCTGATTTTGTCTTTTAAATGAATAATGCAGTAAAACAATAGCTATTTCTCTTGGAACAATGCAGCTGTTTTAAAGCTGATGATTTTTTATAGTCTGGCTGAAAAAAAAATGAAACAGTGTTTCAGAACCATTATGACAAAATATATTACACTGATATTGTCAGACTTCATTTTTGATTAATTAAAATCAATTCGCTCTTTCTTCTGTATAATGCCCCTCCACCTATGCAAGGACTGCTACTTACGGTTTGGATGTGAAACTTACGAAATAAAAAAAAATTACTTGAAGAGTGACACAGGGATGAATAAGATAGAATTGGACATATCTGAATATATATACATATATAAAATTGTATGCTATAGCCCATCTATCTCTATGCAATGCTGTTTGCTCTTCTGATTAATAGATAGTAATCATCTGTGTATAGGTACATGCATGAGAAAGGGAGAACAGATGTCCATGATTATGTAAGTTATGATAATTAACAGCACATAAATGAAACAAGTTTGTTTTTGTTGATGTGTCACTTCCACACTGCTCCTCTTGAGCATTGGGTTACATCCTGTACACGATCGCCTTATTGTCTACTGTCATAAAAATTTCAGTTTTGTTTCTGAGCAGTCACAGAATGGGACTTGCCAGCTGTCATGGAAAATGTATTCCGTTTCATTTCCACTTAATTTATCTAATCTTAATTCTATTATTATTTTATTACAATTATTTAAGTGCTTGGGGCAACAATCTAAAGTAAAAACAAATAAACAGTAGGAGTTCCAGATAATTTGTAAGTGATCTGAAAGGTCTAATGGAAACAACATCATTATTGCAGTTTTAGTTTTTTGAAAGGTTAATGTTATAGAAGCTTTTTCATTGCTGCTAAAGTTAACAGTCTGTCAACACTGACACGTTAAATTCCTGCTCCACAAGATTAATGGCTAAACTATTAAAAACTCACTCTGGACAGGGGAAAAAAAAAAGTTGTGAAATAGGGTTTAGTTCAAAACCTTGTAACTACAGGCCTTGTATTGCCTTCATTTTCAGCACTATCATTTTGAGCTATCAGCTTGAAACACAGAAGAGCATCCAAGCCCATGTTTAAGTCCATTTCTGCTCTGCTCACCACTTTCATGCAAAGGCACCTGCTAGCTTCCCTGACTGCAATGAAATCTGAACAGAGGCTGAAAGATCCAAAAGTCCAAGTGTTGCATTGAACTGAGATGAACTCGGGTTTTCACTCCTAGGCTCAGCTGTTCATCTATCCTCACCCTCTTCAGCAAAACCAGTGAGTAGCTGCATTCAAAGCAGTGCACAGCAATCATCTGTCTCACATTCAGAGTGTGGGTTTATTGGGGTTTATGCTAAATCATAACCATTACCTTTCCTTTAATCTCTGAATACAGTCATAGTTGCTCTCACAAATGTGACAGTCACCCTGTGTGCTGAGTCTGTGTAACCAGAGTCCTTGTTACCACTCAGTTTATTTCATCACCTTTGCTGCATTGCCTTGATCCTTTCCATAACATAGCTGGTTTAGGGAGCCTTGGAACAATGCATTATTTATTTCTGATTTTCCAATCCTGTTGGGAAAAAGGTCTTTTTTTCTCTTTTTCCTTCTTCTTTTACACAGCTTTTAGGCAGCATGTTACATATTTCACTGTATTTATTTCATAACAGTGCATAATAAAAATATATAAAATATATAAAAGAGGTAATAGATCAACTCATTAAAATTAAGGAATTATTAGCACACAATTTTAACCCTGTTCTAGAAATTTCAGGTAAACAGTATGAAGCCATCAAATTCAAGTACTCTATTGGTCACATAATCACATAGTTGTTTAAGTTCATCTGCTGTGTAAGATGACATTTGATTTGATTAAGAAATTGTCATAAAGTATCCTGGGCCTCATCTAGCCATCACTGAAGCTGATGCAAGGTTTTCTAGCAATAGAAGGTAAAGGGGATCAATTCCTAGTTATCACCATGCACATAAAAATGAATGGCTGAATCTGGGGCAAGGAGAATTCAAAAGAAGGGCTTTGAACGGCATCTCCACTTCTAATTTCTGTGAATTTTAGCAGCATTCAGCAGTTCTGTAAAAGAAACTTGGATTTAACTGGAGATTAGCAGCTGCAGATAGTTATCTGAGATTATTCCTTTTTCCATCTGAGAGGAGTCATTACAATGCAGGAAAGAAGCAGAATTCCAGTTTGGATGACTCCAAAAGTGGTTTATTTATAAACTGAAACTTAACATTGTTTTCTTGCAGAAGCCAAATGTTTTAGTTTGTTTTGAATACAGTGCATTGGCAAAGGGGGAGTTGTTCTTCCTTTTTATGTAAACCTGGTTGTGGAGGTAGAGAAAAAACAATCTGTCCTTAGAGCAAATAATGATCCAAACTCATTGTTTGCTTGAAATGGCTGACCTTCCTAAGAAGATGTATCCACACAGATGATCGTGCCTCCAGAAGTAGCTAAGAAATCTTGGCAAGTGACAAAGGGCCTGTGTGAGCACTCTGTGCTCTGATCCAGAAGCTGTGCAGCACTGGTAGGCAGGTAGTGTGTCTGGGGAAGTCTACTCTGCAAAGCCTATCCCACGTCTCCTCCTATTGAAGTTCTTCTGAGGGGAACTGATATTCTTTCTCTCCAAAGTGAGTAGAAAAAGGCACAATGAAACAAAATCCATGCCTCTGTAGTGGCACAGCCTACTTCAGTTCTTCGCCTGGGCAGGTGAAAACTATGCCCATGTTCACTCCATCCATGGACCTGGAGTTTACATGCCCAACCCTGTTTTCTCACAATGGACACTACATTTCATTCACTGGTTGGCATGAGAAAGCTGTGGTGCTGTGACACAGAAATCACCTTCTAACTTGCTATTAAGAACATTTAGCAGATTGACTGCTGCTAAAATAAGAGATATGGAAGTGCCATCTGCAGTTCAGCCACACAGGGCAAATCTCACAGGGCTTACACAGCCAGAACACCCATGGAGTGTGCTCAGCAGGAGCTGACCTGCAGGATAATAGGGATAGATACTGAATAAATTGGAAGCAACACCTGGCCTTTGTCTGGAAAATTACCATTTTTTTAGGCCAGTATTCAAAGCTGAACATTTCTTTAGGACTCTGGAGCCATTGAGGAGACAGACAAAAAGAAGAGAGCCACAGAGAGACATGTAAAAGCTGTAGATCCAGCAGAAAGAGCAGGAGGGTATATAAGAAGGCTGGGAGAAAAGGAGTTAAAACCTCACTGAAAAATTCCCCTTCTTCCTATGTGGATCAATTTTTCTAAGGGTGAAAGGAAAATGAATTTCCCAGCGCATTTAAGTGATTTCATTACAAAATTACGTGCTTGCCTAAACTTTAGCCACATACTGTGTTATACACCCTTGCAAGTAATCAGCTTTTGGTCTGTGCTTTACAACATGTACTTAGTTTAAACATAAAATACATTCATATTTGTGTGTGCAAAGAGACACATCCGTCAAACTCTGCACTATTTCTCATTCTAGATGTAGGGAATGCATCTTTTCTGGGTAAACATACATACTGTAAATGAATAATGCTTTACCTTTAGAAACACCAACATACATTTACAACATATATCTAATTAAGAGAAAATTCCAGTCTTCTACATTAACACTCAAGTTTTTGAACAGATGCTCAACTCATTGCACTCAGGTGAAGAGAAACCAATGCACAGCTCAACTGGAGGCGTGTATGCTCGGTACTTGTCAACTGCATTCTCACAGATATCTCGCTCTAGCCTGAGACTGATGCAGCATACCATACGAGTAGGTTGAAGTTTGTAGACCTACTCAAATGCTCAAAATTTCACACTTTCTCAAAAGCTTACTTTTCTGGATCGGGCTTGTGAATAATTTGGCCCACAGCTTCTTGGACTTCTGGGGGGCGATTAGGTCATGAAAATGAGAATGCCACCTTTGTAGAGCCTTAGCTGTCGCAAACTGGAAGCTGATCATCAGCCTAACTGCATGTCATCCTTTCCTAAATCAGATTAGTCACAAATGATTATCAACTGAGTCCTAAAATCCTGACATAGTTTGAATATACAAGATTTTATGAAGGTTATCTTGGAGGCCCAATAAAAAACCAAACATGCCAGCTTCTAATATTCCTGGTGGCACTGCCTAACAGGTAAGAGAAAACATCAAGGTGAATTTCTGTGTACAGTTACAATCAATTCAAGTCAGCTAGCTGACCTACAGCACTGAAATTTGCTAGCAGCCACCCTTAATATTTTTACCTTGTTTTGTCTTTGCTAGCTCACAGCTCTGTGCCAGATATTAGTATTTTGAGAAAATTATGCAGTTTTGATTTGCATAGGCAGGGAAAAATTCTTATCTGTGGGTGGTACCAGGTCTACCAAGCCTGAGTTTTTTCTGTACAGTTAGGTACAAGCTGTAGATGTTACATCAGCCTCCAGGTTGGACCATTAGTCTCAGCAAACCTCTGCAAGCATTTCATGGACAAGAAGGTGCTGCTGTCCCAGGAAAGCAAGCCTGTACACTGGTATTTACACAGCTGTGTACAATATTCTTAATTTTAGTACAAAGCAAGGAACCAGAGCCATAGTCTGTTAGCAACACAGTGACATGCCACATTAAGTCAGGGAGTTACTTCAGTGCTTCCCATGCAGTGTTGTAATCACAACATTTTCAGAGATACTTCTTGAGACACCAACTGTATAATATGTCTGAGTATGTAACAGGTTCAAGTATATAATATGTCTTGGCTGAACAAATAATTTCTGGTTTATATTTCTGATCATCTGTCTCTTCTACTACCAGAATTTATTTTTCCCCATATTAGTCTCTCGATCCATAATTAAAGTAGCATATCTCTCTATTTCTTTTCTGAGCACCTGTTTCCTGTTTTGAAATGTAGGGTATGTGATAGTGTGTATTTTTTTCCTGAGGGGAAAATCCTTTACTTCTTTGTGTTTACTTCTAACACAAATAAGGTTGTTTATATTTGCCTCAAGTGTCAGAACTTAACATACTTATGTTCTAGTTATCCAGCTGACATTTTGTATTTATTAGATTTTTAGTACAGTATGTGGCATTATAATCAATGCACTATTGACAAAAGCACTTGGATCACACACTATTTATTTAATTTACTCACTGACTCTTGTTCAGTAACATTAATACATACACTGTGTTTTCCTTGCACATTCAGATATAATATTCAGAAAGGGCACATGGATTGCACAACAAACCATTCTAATGTCTGTTATGTCACAAGCCTTTCTGTAAACTGATGATCATTAACCTGTTCTCTGCTGCAAACCTAGCTTGCTACACGTGTTGGGCAATAACTTATGAAGTATGGCCATAGTTGCACAGCATTTTTAATGTCTGCTAATGTCATAACATGAAAAGCATTTTATAGTAACCTGCAGGCACCATAAATACTAAAGCTCCAACATTTTTATAACCGGTTATATCAAAGGCAATCTGATTGCCACTCTTTTGCATATAGGGTTCTCCCATTAGTAAGCAGTCTTATATTACAGGCATAAAACACTGTTAAGCATTTTAACTCCACCAGACTAGCTGCAGCTGTGTCACATTTGTGTTTCCTTATTTTATGTGTGCCAGTTATCTAGATTAAAGTTGGAATAGCATAGCACTCCACTAGATGACAGGCTTGGTTTAAAGCCAGACCACTTAGTGATGCTTATCAAACAATTTTCAGCTACATACAGTAGCATAATTCAAAAAACCTGAGAAGACTCTAAATTATCAAGCATGGCATAAGAGATCATTTCTTTTTTGGGTGGGAGATTAAATCATTCCCTTGAAAAACATGTGGAGTCTCCCTAGTTAGAGGTATAAGTGAAATAATCTGATTAAATTTTTTACTACTCAGTTTTGAATGAATATGTGACCCTCATAGTTTTGAACATGCGCAGTTATTTACTCAGTTATTTAGGTCCCAAGATGGAAAATGTGTCAAATCAGTGGCCCATGAACTTCAGAAAGTCCTGCTTTCAATAACTCATTTTTCTGTTCTTTGTTCTTATGCTTGCTTAGTCTTTCTTTGCTTGGTTGTGGTTTCTAAGCTATTAATAACTGATGCAACTCCAGCTGATGGGCTGCCATAAGGCAGCTATGCATTAACTTACAACCCCATTAGATACAAGTTCACCTTGAATTTCTCATTGGTTAAGGTGGGAAAACCTGTGCTCATAGATCACATGTATTTGCAGGAAGAACATGATCGCTGATTCTGACACATCCTTGAGAGATGATGGCTTCTGAGAAGCAGAGGGGAAGTTGTTCCTGTATGCTGCCGAGTGTTTAGACTGGTGTCATGATCGACCTTATGACTAGGCTTTTATAGGAAGGAAAACCTGACTTCACTATTTGATACCCATCATTACCTGTTCCAAGGAACATCTTTAAAGCAAGATTACTTTTTGCATTAGAAAAGCAATGAAGTAAATTATGTGGGAGGTAGACTGAAACAATTTTCTGAACTTACTGGTTTGTCTGTTACTGCTCTAAAACAAAAATCAAGAACTGTGTCCTGTACAGAGAAACAACAGCCTGACTGCATTACGACTACCTCTGTCACAGCTTAAGATATAATTGGTGATACAAGTTGAGCTTATAGTTGATTTCTTGCACACTGAGTAATGACAGTTAACTTGTGTTAACTTCAAAGAGAGAGACAAGTCTCATTGCCTAGCCCTACTAAGGGAGAGGGAGAGAAATTGAGCTGTTCATTTGCTTCATGATTTGAAAGAGAAAGCTCTGAGTTAGCAACCCCATAACTCTTCACTCTTCCTCAGCAAAACACCTCTTCTGTAGTGTATAATAAACAAACTATAAGCAGCAGGAGAAAAAAAAAAACAGCTAGCATTTAGTAAAACTCCATAAATGACTGGAGTTTTGAAATGCCACATAACTTGAGCAACTGTAGCAATAACATTACAGCTGAAACATTCCTGTGGTAACAACAAAGAAGCAAAATGCATCCTGATGCTCAGAAAGGTTAAAGAGCTAATGGTATGATCTTTGCAAAGTCTGATTCATTCATTAGTCTCCTCAGAAAAAGAAAAACAACAAACCCACACTGTCCTTTAGGCTTATGTTCTGTGCACTTATATTTTAATCTCTATTAAAAATGTCCTGCACATTTCCCTTAGCAGTATCTGTTAGTGTTTAAATATTTTTCTTTTCCTGGAGTCAGTGGAAATTTTTACACTGATATAAGTGACAGCAGAATCTGGCCCCTAATTTTTAGAGGATTGAAGCCATTCTTAGAACAGCATATGCTCTGCTCTCCACTTCCTTTGATGACTTCTAACATTCTTTTGATGTGGACTCCAAAAAAGACATTTTCATCTTTGGATATATGTGTTTTAAAAGATGAAAAACATCAAGTAGCAGGGTAAGGATATTTTGTGTTTCAGGCCACAATCCCATTTAAACCAAAACTTGCTAATAGCTACTAGATGAAAGAAGAAAATGTAAAAGAATAAAAATGCTGGGCAAACGAAATGAATAACAACTAAGTAGACACTCATAGAAATACCATACTGTTTGGATCATGAGCGTAAGCACACATGATGCACACTGACATAGCATAAAAATGTCACTTACACCCTGGTGTCTGTCTACAATTATGAGCAGGATATTCAAGCAGAGGTGTTGTGAGTACCCTGCTTCTGCTCCTCTGCACTCTGCAGAATAAGTAGTTAAGAAAAATGGATAGGAGGGTAAATGCCATTTATAAGCACAGAAGCCCAGTGCTCTGGCATGATAATGGTGGAGGGAGGAGTAGAGGCATGTCAGGATTAGATTCGCTTAGGATTCACTCCCTCAGCACTATGATGAGAATAAACTCTGATGAAGACTTCATTAAAAAATAAATCTGAGTGCTAGAGAACTGTGGAAGGTGCTTGGAAGTCCTGCAAGATACTGAGCAGTCACTGATCTGATTGTCTTCATGGAATATAGTTGATGGAACTGTCTATGGAATGCAATCACATTGTTGAATGTAATATGCTGGAAAGATGCTCCAGAGTTACAGTGTAGTGTAAAAGCTGGGAAAGAATAGGATAGACTAGAACAGAGCATAATAGAGTAGAACAGAACAGCATAAAATTTCCTTTCAGAGTTTGAGGTTTTGACCACAGCTATGAACTGACTTGAATTTTCTTTTTACTTTTGTTTTCTATCTTAGTGATTAATTATTAACAAATATTCTTTAAGAGCCGTGACATCTATTAAATGTAATTACTTTCTCTTCCATGTGTAAAACATGGTCTTTCTTAAAAAAGAGGAGGCAGTTTATTCTTAAATTAACTACTTTTATCAGCAATTTGCAAGTTAAGGTGTATGTAAGGTCCATGGCTATACTAAAGGCTCAGTTGTACCTCCTAGGCACAGTGCCAACTAAAGGATGATGTAGATTCGTACCACTCTGTGGGGAACTCTGGAAGGGATTGTACCTTAGAGAGGCACAATGCCTCCAGAGCACCACAGTATGAAAGTAAACCACAAATACTGTGCACCATCCATATTGGTGTTGTTCAGCGTCAGTGTGGGCCCATCTTCTTCCCACATCTCCTCACCCACTTTGCTTGAATTCATACACAGGGGCACTGGGAAGATGCAGTCCTGACACTTCTGACCTATTCCTGCATGCCAAGAGAGAGGTGGTAGTGACATGCTTATCATTGCTAGTGACTCTTCAGAGGCTGGATACAACCTGGCCAAGGATAAACAGAAATTGCTAAGTTCCCTAGATATCGTTTCTCTACTTACTCAGCAACAGGTCTTTTAAAGTCTTACAGTGTGCATGATGCTTGACAGGTTCTTACATCTTACCTGAACCCATCCTATATAGCCCATTTTCAATAATTCTATATCCAGTGTCTGATTTCATTCTCCTTGGTTTTTTTCATCAGGGAACATTTTTTTCCCAGAGGTAGCTCTCTTGACACCAATGAAATTTTATATGTGATTCACCTCTGTGCAAATAAGATCCAGCATCTGACCCATAGACCATGCTGACAGTATCCAAAGGACTTATTCCAATCTCTATGTAAATAATGCCTGTGATTAATATACATTTAAGGGTTTTTCAAGACCATATTACTCACTGGATTAAATGTACATTTTGGTAATATATTATTGTTATTGTACATCCATTAGATCTAATTCAGCCCAGGGTGATATTTTATGACCAAGTAATAGACACTGAAAATAGGATTTATTATAGAAATGCCAAGACACTTTTATTTATAGTATAACAGTACAAATTGCCACTATAATAAATACTCTTCAGTTATCAAATCATCAGTCTTTTATGGTAACGTTGACAAATGATCTCATATGTAGTATATTACTAATGTAATGTATTAACTTTCAATTTAAATCACTTATTGGATATGGAACAAGTGTACCTTATGTGATAAAGTGGAAGTAGAACTTGTGACCTACATTTGCATATCTGTATAGCAAAATGTGACTACACATAGTGCTTTAGACTATCCCCATATGCAACATGAAAAAAGTATCACTCTTAGTCCACAATCCAACAGAGATCTGTAGATTGCATCCACTTAGAGGAAACTGTTACCAAGGAATATCTGAAAGGAAAATTTAAAATTCATGCCAAAAATTTTTGGTAAGTCATTGCCATTAACTTTGTCCAAAAAAGAAAGCAGGTCACATGTTAAAAGTTGATGATGATAAAGGAAATAGAAAAAAAATATTCTTTTTTTACTTTATTTTTTAAATTCAGCTGTTGAGGGTTCTTTCCTTACCATCAGGTGTTGGTTCCATAAGAAGCCGTTCACTGTTACTATACAAGAAACAACATTTAATTATGCATATTTGATCTGGAAAAAACACAGAACCCAGATTCTTTGTATAGTTTCTACATTTGTATAAAGTACAACAAAATAAGCAGGCAGGATTAACAAAAAGCAAGATTTTCAAGAAGTATTTATTTGAACAATGAGATTGGTAAGTCTAACAATATAAGAAATATACACTTAGTAACTTTTCATTGCTTAGCTATATAGTACGCAGCAGATAGATTCTTTTATCCCCAGTCCCATATTTGAGTACTAGAGATCCAAGTAACTGAAATTATTATTGATCTCAGAATGAACAAGTGTCCAGCACTATTTAATTTTATAAATGTTATGCTTCAACATCACCAATAATGAATTCAGAATTTTAACTGCTCTTTAAATATGTCAAGGCTTGATTGGAAGTAAATGAAAATGTTCTATTTGTCTTTCTGGTCAGTTAGGTAGTGTTCATTTTATTCAAGAGACGTTTAGCACATTCTTTCCAGCAGCTAGTTAAGTGTAGTCCTTGTTGGTGGCAATGCACTATAGAGATTTTAGAGGAATCTAAATAGCTTAGACAGTCAGTTGGGAGAAAGGTAGTAATCACAATGGGATGTAGCAAGGATTTTTGTATGCGTTTCTTATGTCTTTTACTGACAAGATATACTCAGCACAAGAAACATTTTTCTATCATGGACAAAATCGGTTTCCTGCTCTTGGCTTATTCTCCCTCCAGCACCCATTTTCCCAAAGCAACTAGAGCTGCTAACTATCTGATCAAACTTAGGACAGCTGGCTATAGCCCCCAAACCACATTATAGCATGGAAAAATTCATGCTGGATCTCAATCAACGGTCTTTTTCCTGTCTGTCTGTCCACTTCCATCCAGTTAATGTGGTCTCTTTTCTTCAGAAATTCCTGCACTTGAAGACACAGCTTTATCCCAGGTGAAGATTCCAGTGCTTTTACACTCTCCACCTGAAAAACATTTAGATACTTCTGCAGTCCTTTCTACTCACATTTGGCCAGCAGAGTGTATCTGTAATTTTATTAATCTACACTGACACAATTCTACACTTCAAGTTAAGTGTTCACAGCAAAGCATTAGTTGTATTCATTAAAACGCAGTAAAAGTAGGTGTTTATGTCTATCTGTCCTTATTTTTTCTTAGTAGAAAGCATCCCTATTTATCCGAGCTACCTTCTCACACATTCATAAATAATCATTTAAAATGTAATACCCTTCATATTCCCTGTGGGAATGTCCTCTTTTAAGCTCATCTAAAAGAACTCTAGAACTACAGAATGCAGCAGCTTAAAGTCCAGTTCAGCCAACCTTGTCCCATCAAAGCTTTTGTCCAAATGAAATCTTAGGTGGCTGACAGACCAGCAGTTGCTGTGAAAATTAATAATCAGGAGTTATCCCCAAGTCCCATTCTCTATTGTCTAAATAACAGAATTTGTTCATTTAGAGATGGAACTTTTGATCTAGGTAATTCATCACTGATTTACACCTGCAGTTACTTTTGGAGATGCAAATCATTTTAAGAATCATATGTTAAATGGATAGTGCTGATGTAAAGGCCTTGAACAGCTGCCCATGCTCAGTTCACACTTGATCTCAAGCCCACTGAAGTCACTGTGCATCTTCCCTTTGACGTCAATGAGCTTCAGATCAGGTCCAGAGCAATTTCTTAAAAACCTCAGACAAATCAAAACCATTTCCTTTGGAATGAGACTGTTCACACCCTTTGGTGAAGACTATTTCCTTTCCAAACACAGCTTTCATACTGGAGTCACGTCAGCTGATGTTCTATTTTTACCAAAAGCTACATTTTTTAAAGGAAAGGAAGCATATTTTTTACTTAGATTTCATCTATTAGCAGCTAAACTGGTTTTGTTCAAACTTTTTAAAATATCCCCAGCTGGACAGGCCAGGTTTAAAACCAAAAAATAAGAAACATTTTAGAAAGTTACAGATATTAAAAATAAATAAAAAAAATAAATAAATAAATCATCCACTTCTTAAAATGGAAAATTCTGCAGGTTCTATAATAGTCACAATATTTTACGTGTCGAGGGGCTGTACCTACATACTGCAGCCAGTAGACTCCAAAAGATCATTTAGCCTTATGAAATGTATAATACTATATCAAATGTTGTAACTATATATCTAACTACAGTAGGACTAATACAACATTAACACTTACATAGACTACTGTGCATATATTTACTATATAAATGATATATTTGCTATATGAATTTATTTAGCAATGCTTCCAAAACGCAAAATAAATTAGAAGTTGCATGTCTGGGGAGAGTAGATCCACCTGTCATGCACCATTTCTGTATAACATTCTCCTGAAAGTGATGGGGAAATTCTTGAACAATTTTGTCCATGGAACCCAATCCTTGTGATGACCAAGAGAAGAGTGAAGTGTTCCCTCTTTACTGAAAACTGTAAATGTGTGTTCACTGCCTGGAAAAAACATGAGTGAAAAGGCATGATCAGAGATACAACGTTGATAGGCAGAAGAGGCCAAACAGAGTACACTGGTTTAAATCTATTCATCTGTGTAAGCAGATCTCGCATAAAGTTTTGCACAGGTATATCACTGATCAGTGGCCTTTGGAAATTACCTGGGAGACATTCTGCCCCTTTAGCTACTCCTCCAGCTGCAAGAAATGTCAGTCTTGCTGCAGGGATGCTACAGTATTCCATATACCATACAGCCTCCTGGAGCAGTGTTTGAGATTGAATTTGACCTATATGCTTTGTGTACTGTTTTTTCCCTTCTACTTATATACTTATTTTACCATTTCTACATTGTTTCAGCAACACAGTAACTGCCAGACTTATCTATTAAGACTAGCATGTGCCATTAATTATATCATCTTTTCAAGAGATAAGGATATAAGGCCTCTTTGCTTCTTGAGATGAAATAAATTTTTACGGTGATGAAGAGACAATTAAATTGAGTTACCACAGCAAAAGAAAATCAAATTAGATGAGCTTTGTTTTCTTTTTCTGCTCAAGCAAGGGCACAACAACCCCACCTTAGTGATGGCCATCTCCTGTTTAATGTATGATTGCAAATTTCTTTTGGGAAACACCAATCTTTAAATGTTGCTTCATGAAGAATCTCCTCGGGACACTTCTTGCCAGGTTCACCACTGTGTTTCTGTTGTATCCCTTGTGAGTACCTCTATGTAAAACAGATGGATAAGGTGATCTTCATCTGCAGTCTCCGGTTTCCTGAGTATTCTGAAAAGATGTACCTCACAGGGCCCCAGATCTGTGATTGATTTTGATACAGGAGCAAAAAGCACATGTTTTGCAGAGGAAGAATGTAGATCTTGTGGTACAGCTTACAATTTGCAGTAGTCTTGAGTAGAAGCTAAATGTGATAAAGCCAGATGATTCACCAGAGCCCATTTTTAGAGGAATAGTCCAAGCTATATGGTAAACAATCCTGGGGTGACCTAAAGAGTACAGAAAGACAATCTAGGAAATCTTTCCCAGAATGAAAAGAGCAGCTAAGAATCCTGACTGAAACCAGTTGTCAACTACTGCTTCTGGACTTCATCACTTACTTCTCCTACAGTAAAAAAAGTCTTACTCAGAGGAAAATTTATTGTCCAAAAAGGGCTTGTTCTACCACTTCAAAGGAGCTCATTAGAATGGACAGAGATGATTATGTTGCCATAATATGTGAAATTGCCTCAATATATATACTATGTTTCTCATGAAAAATAAGCAGACTTGGAAGTATAAAATAAGCCTCGAAGGCAGTGCAGGGGGCACAAGTCTTTTTGGTGTGAGGGTCTTAGTGGCCTCACCTGATGAGACAACTGATTACACCAGAGACAGAAAAAAATAATGTGGTACTATTCCCTGAGATACCAAAGTCATCAGACACTTTTTTTCTTTTTTTTCCCCTTAAATTAGGCAATGGGCAGGGGGGTGGCAGGGAGTGAGTGAAATGGAGGAAGGAACTGAAGGGGAGCCAAAAAACATAAAAACCAAATAGCCAAAAAAACCCAAACCAGAACCATCACAGTTCCTCTGAGTATGAATTTAACCAACTGGTTGCCTGGCTTTATTATGTGCTTTTAATCCCACAGGAAAAAAAATTCACTTGCTTATCCAGCTAATTGAGACCCTGCTTGCATCATGTCAGCTCAGGAATCCTAGAGAAAAGAGGCATAAAACCACACAAAATGAAAAGGAGAAAATGGGCAGTCATCCTGTGGATTTAAGAATTTCCCTAGCAAATACCAGATTCCCGGTTCCAACTCATTTCTTAAACAGCACTGGTGAACATCAAAGGGTATTGCATGGAGCATGCTGAGTCCCAATTACACACCTCAAAAGTAAATGTTACCTCAATAGAATGTCTTCAGAAATTTTAAATGAAATAAAGGCCTAGATGCCCAAATGCCCTCTGAAAAATGTAGACCCTTTCTTTATTGATAATGATCGCTTCATTAAAATAAATAGCTGTTAATATACAAAACTACACCAGTCAGTGAAAAATTGTTCTAGAAATGGGTTAGAGCACGTATGTATATTACTACTCTTTGCAAGATATTAGGAAAAGATGTGTCAAATAATTAATTTCAGTGCATTCCTATTGTTTTTTAACAAGCCTTCTTTAGATACAGGAAATCTTTCATGAACACAGCTTGTGTTTCAAAGGAGAAATAGAGCTAGTACAAATAATTGGTGCACATTGAAGTTGGAGCAATATAAGTTGTTTTATTTGAAAGAACAAGTCTTTAAAGTTGTGTAAACTTTCTGTAGCTAAATACAATTTCAAAGAATGATGTCTCTCACATCATTTAGCAAAAAATCATGGCAACAACCATCTTTGTTGCACACATTAATCCAGTGCAAGGAAACAAATTTAGCAACATGACCATAAAACTAATTCAAATAAGTAAGTAATAAGGAAACAGCCAAAATGAGTACCCTTTAATTTCAATTGTACGTCCTCCCTAACCTTGATGCCGGTGCTCATATGCATATTTCTGTCATATATAGACACCTTCCTGCAAGTGTATCCAGTATTCAGTGAACTGACATGAAAATATTGAAGTACCTTCTGTAGTCACTGACACACCTAATGTTGCTTTGATGGGAAGGCATTCCCAGAATAATTGCTATACTATAGTAAATATGCCAGTACAATACCTAGGATAATACATATGAAATATATAGAATGTGTGTGTGCATTTATGCTTTATTAAGCCTTTGCATTAAGCTGCCAACAAAAAAGGGTTTGTGCTGTTTAGTCCATAGGGTATTGATACTTATCTCATGTTTTACCTAGTCCTCCCCTTAAGATTTCAAGTAGTTCTGTTTTCCTTTATAAACAAATTAGAATAGGCCTTTGCTAAAGATATTAGCATAAACCAGGATTGATGAAGTGTGCTAAGGCTTTTAATATTGTTTGGCTGCTAGTCTAAATGCATTGCAACTGAAGGTTTCTAGATGTAGGACTTGTGTCAATACTGAAACACATAACAGAGAAAGTTGGGACTGTTTAGCCTGGAGAAGAGAAGGCTGTGTGGTGACCTCATAGCAGCCTGGGGATGGACTCCTCATTAGGGACTGTAGTGACAGGACAAGGGGTAACGGGTTCAAACTTAAACAAGAGAGGTTTAGATTGGATCTAAGGAAGAAATTCTTTACTGTTAGGGTGGTGAGGCACTGGAATGAGTTGCTCAAGGAAGTTGTGAGTGCTCCATCCCTGGCAGTGTTCAAGGTCAGGTTGGACAAAGCCTTGCATGGCATGGTTTAGCGTGAGGTTTCCCTGCCCATGGCAGGGGGGTTGGAACCAGATGATCTTAAGGTCCTTTCCAACCCTAACTATTCTATGATTCTATGATTCTATGTTAAGCATCTATATTGATGCCATAAAGACTAATATTTCAAGGGCAAATAATTGAAAGAAGGTTTCATTTTATCATGTAATAAAAATAATCATTATATATCCATTTCTCCAACTTGTCATAATTACAAAGTGTTTTTATCTTGCTAATTTGCTCCTTCTCACTGCTTTTCTCTTAGATTTTTCCTGATTTTGTTTTCCATGGCATTTCTTCATGTCTCTCTTTCAACCTGTGACCATGTCTTTCCTCTTTGTAATGGAGTTCTCTACATTTTTTTCTTTTTTTTTTTTCCCTATAGTTCTGTCCACCATAATTCTGTAATTTTCTTTTGAATAGAATAGTGGATCATACAAGTGAAGGAGGAGAATTTACAATAGATATCATATTAAAAACAATGGCTGACCTTAACTGTAAACAACAATGGTCTAAAAATCCTTCAACCACTCATTAGGACCTTTTCTTTTAAATAAGCACCTCTGAGTAATGCTCTTTAATGAGAATGGATGTATTATGCTGACATTCCTTTCTGTTGTGACAAATAGAAGAGAGTAATTTGGCTTTGCCAATATTGGCTGCCTTTAGCTGCCAGACCTGAGCTGAAGTGCTGCATGCACTCGGTGCCAAGGAAAGGAGTCAACAGCTGAGAAAGCAGGGCACGTGCTCAGCAATACCTGTGAGCCCCACTAAAGAAAATATTTAGATACAAAAAAAAACATTTGGATATTTTTTTTCTTCTGCTTGATTAAACAGTCATTATGCCTGCTGAGGGCTCTTCTATATCTCAGTCAGGTATGGTTGATCAAATATGGGCAGAAGCAGGTTTGGATACACGATTAGTCAAAACTGTAAACCTTTACTTAGGTAAACCTTTACTTAGGTAGCAGCTGCAGCAGTACTGAAGCTAAAACACAGAAATCACACAGCAGGGAGGCAAAGCACAGTAAAATACAAGGAGCTCTGAAGTGTATGTTTTTCTCTTCACCCCTCTTTTTTTTTTATGTTTTTGATAATTTCTAAAATAATTGAGAACTGCCTGTTAATGCTGAATCCAGGTAAATGGCAGGAGTTCCTACATGTCTTAGAACACATGGGATTATAAGGGTTGCTCTAGGTATAGACCTTAGCAGGTGGGGTCCTGGAGTGGGGAGACGTAGGCACTACCATAAGGGCTAACAATTTACTTTTTATTCCAGAAAATCTTGGACTGGGGACCAGAACTCCTTAGTCATTCCTTGTGGATCAATATCATATTTAGCATGATCCAAATCTGAAATGTGAGTGCCTAATTATCTTTTCTTTGTTTTACTAGAACTTGGAAGTTTTATTACTTCTAATTTTTCATTACTTGTTTAACCAGGTGAACAAAAAACCAAAATTTGTTCTTCATTGATAACTGCACATTAAGTACATTTCTTATTTTTGTCACTATTTAAATTTTTTTATGACACAGAATTATCTATTCTGTGATGCCACAATGTCTCTTGCTGCTTTACAGAAAATTACCAGTTTCAGGGCAGTCAGAATGTCAGGAAAGCATGCTTTCAGTGTTGCACTGAAAAGAGTTCTTCAGTTCAGAATTAATAACATAGCCTTATGCCTAGATGATATCAGCATTTTTTGCTATTAGCAATTTTAAGACATTTTCTTTCAGTACAGTGATACTAGACTAGTACAGACTACTGTTAGAATTTCAGATTACTTGGTTCAAACTGTAGTATGTGGAACTTTTCACAAACTGCAGTGCACTCAGCCTGCTAAAAAAGCTGATTTAAAACAGCTTTATGGATCACTGCTGTTGAAAAAGGTGATTTTCAAAGTGTGTCTTTAAAGTCCCCTTATTTCTAGTGAATATTTTACCTTTCCTCAGACTAAAAATACCAAGACAAACTGGTAAACTCCCTTTTAGTTAGAACTGACTCAGGGAACATCCACAATATTTCTGCCTTGTAAGCCTACAACAATTCCCTCAAATTATCTGCGTGCCTGGAGAACTCTAGATTTACCTACATTAGTTCGTGTGAGCCTAAACAAAGAATCCACATCAGTACTACCATATTTCTGTGCAAGATTTCCTAGACAAAAATAAGTGTTCACATATCCTTAAAATATTTCAGGTATGCCCAGTAAATCCATTACTTTCATAACATGTCAGACATACTTCTGAATGTGCAAAATAACTGGACACCACATGCTCAGCAGCCATTATGGCTCCTGGAAAATACAGATATAGTGTGAGTGTCAGAACTGCTTGGCAGCGCAATCCAGTGCTTTCTGCAGTCATCAGACTTAAGACAGTATCACTGTACAACAGAAATGAAAACTTGCTCTTCCCAGCACTGTGCTTCCATAAAGCACGCTTACTTAGACTGCCATACACCCAAGAAATGCTTCCTCCAAACCACCATGTGCTGCATTTCAGGACTGAAGAGCAAGAGGAAAACCCCTGGGCAGCTGGAAACCCCCTGGCAATGCAAGACTGCATGTGTTCAGCCTTCTCACAATTCCCATGGCAATGATGGAGCTGTGCTGGTCAGAGTAAGGTTAAGATTTGACCCAGCTACTTCTCTCAAGCGAAGATTTTGGTCTTTGGAATTGGGTGTTACCATAGATCAATCAACAGAACCAACAAAGAGTAGAACATGCATTAGTGTAAGGATAATAAGAAGCGTATCAATAAACTCAAGAACAAATTAAGCCAATAGAAACAAGCAAAGGAAAAATAGCTACATCTATACACAACCAGTCTGGAGAAAGATAATATTTACAACAGATGTTCGGTTTCTTGTCCATTTTCTGCATTTTCAGATTTCAGGAGACAACACTGCTTTGGCAGCGTTACTGTACATGTTTAATGCAATGTATTTAGAAAGCATGTATATGCTTTAAAAATTTGGCGTTCAAGTTGTGGGGGAGGAAAAATGAAACTAAAAAAAAGAGAAAGAAATAAAAAAAGAATGAAAGTTAAGATGAAATTGCTGTAATTGGCTCTGTTCATCTCTACCTGCAAATGTTGTTGGTATTCTTCTTTAACCTGGATGCACTGGCGTACAGACAATCAGGTGCATTGAGCCCAGCAGTGGGATACAGCAGAAGCAGCTGAGTCAGGAAGGAGAAAAATTCAGGGCAGATCTCAGAATGGCAGGGGAGAGTGTGTAAGGAATAGCAACTTTACATCCTAGGAAGGATATTTTGGGAGTCCTCTGGGAGACTTCTATGTTATAATCCAAAAATGGGGTGTTAGGTGTACAAGGTTTAAATGCTGTATTTCAGCCCCATAAAGGTAATGTGCAATGCCAATTTCAAAAAGACTATGATGTCCCACATTCTTATTGGATAGCTTTGGTAAAAATATACAGAGAACATAACGTATCTTCCTTGTATTAATATACAGTATAAAGAAATACCTTTAAAGCTCAGGACACAAATGGAGCTTTAGATTAGCTGTCAACAATGTCATATCTGTGTTAATAATGCCCTATTCATGCCTGGGGCTGACAGTCTTTCTTATTTTTATTCACAAATTCCATTTAATAACAGCAATAAGTCACTCTAGACAGTGCATTTCTAAGGGATTTTTGCACTTCTCAGGTGGTTAAAGTCACTTGACCTTCGGCCTCATGCCTTAAAAACTCCCTAAGAGATGTGCTAAATTGCCCAGAAATACATCGCCTGTCATGTCTTGTTGCTTAATTAAGGGCCAACCTAGATGGCCTATAAGGACTGCCCTTAAGTAATTACTAATTGATCTTCTGCTCAAGAAAAATGAATAAATTCCACAGCAGCCACACTGTCACATGGAATTTACTCAACTACATATTCCTCCAATAGAAAATGAAAAGCACACAGCAAACGGGTGGATTGAGGGCAGAAACATATTCAGAGATGCTAAACCTCACTCTCAGATTTTGTCAGGTCTTATTGGTTGTAGCCACCACTCTTAGCCTTTCACTTGCATGGAGGCAAAATAAGTTGCTTGAAAATCAGTCTCTAAAGACTAAAATATATCTAGAATTTTCCATCTGGATTTTCCTACTTTGAAAGATATTAAATTCATAAATATCTAGCCAAGGAATCTCTGCTGATTAGATTGTCACCTGGTGAAAGCAAAATAATTATAGCCTACCATAACAGCCAGAGGAAACACATTTCAGAGGTCTTTGCCAAAGAAAGAAGATAGGATTTAGGTTGACAGAGAAGAGGTTCTTACAGCTTTTGTTACCCAAATTGTTTATCAGAGTAGATGAAACAAACTTCCTGGACTTGTTGCATTTTCTGTCTAAAGCTCCAAATGGTCCAAAAAAGGGCTGATATGTTCTGGTTTTATAAGAAGGTGAGAATGCTTTGGGCTGCATCAGAAAGTTTGACTATGCTTAGGAAGATGTGTTCAGGTATGAGTAATATGAACATGATGTTCTTAAGAAATATATGGGTGACAATATTTATTAACCTGTTATTACCCTCATAAGAGTGCATTTATATTTTTTCCTATCCAAGCAGTTTTTACAAACTGACTTCTCACAGCTACATTAGTGGTTTACACCACCCAAAATTACTCAAAGTATAAACAATCCACCTCTGAAATATTTCCCTTGAATACACTGGATGAAACTAGGACCCACTGGAGTAAAAGATAGCATTTCTGTTGACTATAATGAGACCAAGATTTTTGTGCATAAAAAGTAGAGAGCTATAAAAAATTTAGGAACCACTCTGATAAATTACAATATACGGTACAGGAGGACAACACAGTTTTCATGGCACCTTATACAAAATACTGCAATAATTCCATGATTCTACTGCTGCTTTATGAAGGGCTTCCTCTCCTCCCCTCTTTCCCCCCCCCCAGCTGCCCTGGAACTGTACAGGAGAAGAGCAGTATTTACAGTTATGGTGGAGAAACAGGATATCAGAACTCCGGAAAGACACCCTGATCACTGCAGTCGTACTAACACCAGTGTCATAATATTAGGTACCATTAAAGATACCTGTCTCCCTTATTAAATGCTTAACTGCTTTGTTTTCCATGTCCTTTAGTATGTTTAATGTTATAGAGTCAATGTATGTAAAACAGTAAATACTATGGCTAGCTGGGACTTGTCACATAAACATACCTTCTTGTCATTATAATCACATAACTTATTTCTACTACTTGATTTCAACGTGCTCTACTAATTGTTTTAAAATATCAAGAGATCAATAAATTAAATAAATGCACTAATAAACAGGGTATTCCTTAAGCCTGTTTGAAACAGAGATAAATAGCAAGCTATGAAGAGCTGTGTGCCCCTACCGGAATAAAACTGAAGGATTGAAAAGCACAGTCAAATCTGACAACTGCCCTTTCAATCAGTCCTCTGGGTACTTTGTGTAAAAATTACATCCTGTCCTGATTCTGCAGTTGATGCAGTTCTGGAATAATATGTTTGATTAAGCTGGCTACCAACAAGATGTGTAAACGTATGCTACGTAAGCTTTTTTAGCTTTTATTTTTTTTGGTGATAAAACAATTTTACTCAGGCACAGCAACAAACTGGCATTTCTAGTGGATGTTTCTTTTCAGAACCTCAGAACTCAACTACAGATTTATCATGTTAGCATCATCTTAATCATGCACTGTTTTGGTGTAGCAGGAAAACATATTCCTTTTAAAACAAGGGAATAGTAGTACTGATAATTCCCATTCCTGGATGTGCCTAGTTTCTTGCATTCAAAAAGATCTTTGCTGTCATCATGTTCTGCAATGATTTTTGTGTTTTTCTATTACATTTTTCCCCTACACATGTGGGTTTTATATCCTCTTCATGTTGGTATAGCATGAAATCTTATGTGGAATTTAGAGGATCTGAACTAAATGTAGCTAAAAGGAACTTTTGGATGAACTGCCTGGGATTTGTTCAGATCTGTTAAAGTAATGGGGGAAAGCACAAAAGGATAAAGAAAAGGCAGGCCTTAATCTTTGTTCCATGAGTGATAAAGCAGCATCACATGGGTGAAAATTGGCCTGACCTTCACCCACATGATGCTGCTTCTGCCTCAGCCACTCTTTCTTTGCTCTGATTAAGTGAAGATCGCCTCTTTCTCTGCAAGGAAAAGTCAAAGAACAAAAAGAAAAAAAATCCTGTCTTAACTATAAAAGATTTATTTTTTTAATCACAGTTGGGCTCATACAAGCCAGTTTTTAATCTTATTTTTTTTAAGCTAAAAAAGTGCCTTTTTAGAATTTCTTTGGCTCAGTTTCTTTAGGTCCCCCCTCCCTCGAACCTTGAGGCCTAGATCTTAACTTGCTTCCCTTGGATGTGCTTTGTTGCTTGTCTTCACTTTTACATGATAGCTGTTTGACTTAAACGGGTTGTTCACCAAAGGATTGCCCCTTGGGGAATGGAAAAACTGGAGGGAGGGAGAGGAAAAGCAGTACTCAGCTGGCTTAAATGGCATGTACAGTATGTCTACTGGCAGGGTATTGCCAATGCTCCAGGAAAACTTCAGTGCTCAGCCTTTGCCACTGGATGCCATACACCAAAACATGGCTTTATATATCACATAGGCAACAAAACTTTACTGCGACAATGTTGTCAGATAGCTTCTGTGACTAATACTTTTAACAGCATGACATTTAAAATTTGACAAGGATGTAATAATTCATTCGCCAGATAGTCAATATGCTTGGAGAGCTGGCAATGTCTTCAGAGGTTTCAAAGGAGACTCATTGAAATTAGTTTCTTTCATAATGCATACTATGCCACTAATATTTGGTTACATTATTGCAACATGATCAAAATGTATTTTTAATTGTACATTGATCTGCTAAAAATCACTTAAACTCATGGTTATGTAGGTATATGCATGTATCTGGCTGAGAAAAACTTGGCCGAGATCCAGTGAATTATTGGATAAGTCCACAGGCTAGCTTCAGTTTCCACTGGTCATTTTTTCCCTCAGGAGCTAAGAATATACGATGCTGTACAACATAATGGAATGTCACTATAATGTGTAATGTCTGTTATTGTATTACATACTGGCGGCAGGGAATGGGGAAAGACCTTCCCAGCTTACCTACAAAACACAGGTATTAGATAGCTTTTAGCCAGAAACACTCTATATTACTTAGATACATTATATTGCAAAATGGTAAATTGATAAGTTCACAGTAGTTTCTAAACCTGAAATCAGATGTATTGTTACTAGCATGCTTTGTGTAAGTCCATTGTGACTACCACTGATTAATTAGATTGCAAAAAAAAAAAAAAAAAAAAAACACCACCATTTCACTATGTTTAGAAATTTCACAGCAGCTATGATTTATAAGAATGTGCTTAAAATAATACTGCTTCTAATTTTGTTATGTGACTCCACTGACACTAACAATATCTCTTCCTCTTTAGCAGCGATTTCAGAAGTATTAGCATGAGTTGTTTTCTGGCCTGGAGAGACATTATCCTTGCATGCACAGCTGAATTAATTCATTATTTTTTAGTGATATATCTGAGATTTCCAAGACCTGGATTTTAAGTGTGTAGTAATACTGATCACACCATCTAAGAATATGCTTCCATTTGTTTTCCTAAGTAGATTCCACCATTGTTTCCACAGAGAGTACCACAAAATGTTGTGGTTGTAAATATGCTCAGCAACAGTTAGAATCTGGACTTTGATTCAAAGCCCATTGAAGTCAATGAAAAGACTCCTATTGACATCAGCGTGCTTTGGCTCTGGCACTTGATTCTTTATTTAGAACTTCTAATGACTATTCAGTGGAAGAGGCAATACTGTGAGCATTGGGTTCTGAATTCCTCTTGCTAAAAATAAAATTAAATCTATAAAAGAATCATTTTTAGGGGAAAAATATAATTTGTAAAGCAAGTTTATATTACCCTGCTATTTAAGATATATGTACATCAACACACACATTTTTGAACATTTATAGGGAACCATACATGCTTTCATAATACATGCAAAACACACTCACACACCCCCCTCCAGACAAATACAAATCATATTAAGAATTAAAGATGTAAACCTCTAGGGATTGACATACTGGCCAAAACAGGAATGTCCAGTGATATCAATGGTGCTGCATGCTCTCTGCAATAGTCCCACATAGGTTTGGCAAATATGACAGATGGTCTTGTAAGAGTTATACTTTTCTTTTGAATTGGCAGTAGGAGGTCTGGTGGCATCCCCAGGACTCACCAGATGGCATCAGGATCCTGGTTTGAGACAGCTAAAGAGAACCCCTAGCCTCAGTAGTTAATTACTGAGAGTGGATTATGAAGGTTCCATGTATTTTCTCTGTAGTCATCTTACAGAATTGTTTTTATGCTCAGAATTCAACAAATAACTGGTTTTAATTTTGTGGCTTGAGTCATTATTCCATTAACAAGAGGACAGCATTCACGATGGCATAAAATATTGACGCAATAAGCTAAATTTGAAAAGATGGAACATACTGAAAACCACATTAAAAAAACCAAGAATGTGGTTTTATTTAAACCACTAAAAATAATTTAAAATACATTTTTTGCTGCGTTCCTCTGAGTTTCTTAGCTCTGTGGCACTGTTTCCACATGCCTATGAAAGTTCACATTGGGCATAGACACTACTATGCTCACCAGTAAGGAGATAGTTTGGTAAATTCACCTGCTAGTTAGTAGCTACTGACAGAACTTCCTCGCCTTCAGAAGATAATGAGGACCAGTACTTTTATTTATTTAATAATCTGAACCAGCCATCATACCTTACTGAAAATGCACGTTTCTGCATATTAAATTGCTCTACATACAGTATGTTTTGTATGACTTTTTCAGTTCATGGCAGCTGCCTCAAATAAGTTTGAAAGGCTCTATTATGGTCTACTGGGTCAAAAATGGCTTTTTCTTTTTTTTTTTTTTAAGTGCCAAAGTACTTAGTTACAGTGAATTGGTAACACAATATCCACACCATAATATGCATCTTGTGCATGACAAAAGGCAAATAATTTGTAATCCCCATTTAAAATAAAAGTATAAATACCTACTGTATTCAGCAGATCTGAAATTTTCTACCAATACATATTTAATAGACACTCAATGTGTTTATGTAGAAGACCAAAATGGTCTGTACTTTGTATAACTTAGCAAACAAAAGTAAGATTTGTAGGTCTTTTTGAATTTTGCTTATTCCAATTTCATTATTAACATGTAATCACTATTGAAATATAGCTTAGAAAAATTACAAGTGAAAATCTACATGCAAATAACAGGAATGAAGGGAGGAGAATCTATACTAAGTCTATCCCACATGTAATCACCCAGTGTGACTTCAGATCAGAAAGACATCTCATCCCTCTTAGAGGTCCCATTTCTGACTCTGTCATTTGCACTTCTCTTTGGAGAACACAAGAGGAAATTGAGGAATAAGGCAAGACTTTATGAGTGTCAGAAATTAGGTTATGATTATGTCATTGCTGTATCCCTTGGCTACACAAATTCAGCCCCTCTAACATTTTATAACTTTTCTCATGTAGTCCTTCTTTAATGATATCTGTTATCTTTTTGTAATACAAGAATAGCTCATTAGGCAGGAGGAAGCTTTAGCAGTGGGTGAAAAAAACAGTTCAATGTCACCAACAGATGTGGGCAATGCTAGTGACTGCTGTACTGTATAACCACTATCCTTCCTCTCCTTCATACAGTCCTTATTTGCCAGAGATTTGTTTACTCTGCCCGCTGTTTCTCACAGTTTTTTGCTTGTAACATATATAAATACCACCCTTCCTTCTGCTATATTTGCGTAGTGATCCACATGAAGTACACATAATATGGGGGCTTGTGTTCATTTGCAAAGCCTGAAGATATTGTTCATTATGTTTTATGTGTCAGAACAGATAAAAATTATTCCCAGAAGGGTGTAAGTTTAAATTGGCAAAGAAAAATGATTGACATCTACCATAAGTACTTTTGTCAAATCTTTGGCATGTTATCCATTTGTAAAACTATTCTAATGAACAGTGTCCATACTCACCAGATGTGCTATCAAGAATATGCCAGATACTTGTAAAATTCTATTGCAGTCTTAATGCCAAATGGTGAAATACAAACAAGTTCCGCTATTTGGTCAGATAAAGAATTGAGCCTAAAGGGTCAAAGAATGTAAATAATTCTAGGAGGGAGCCTATCCTCTTGGCTAGTTTCAGAAAATGTGGATTGTTATCTCTATGCTTAAACACTAACCTGCCTTATATAAATTAGCAGCTTTAATACTGGTGCAGGCAGAAGTAGAAAATGCTTAACTAAAATAAGGCTTTATCTCTGTATCTGAAAAAAAAATAAAGATAAAACAGTAGTCAATATTCTTATTTATATTTTTATTCCAAAATGCCTATTCCTAGCTCATAAACATTTTTTTTTTACAAAAGGTACAAGAACAAGAACTAAAACAAAGTTGTCACAAACACATTTTAGAGAGAATTTAATTCTTTCAGGCTCTTAAGACACCAAGAGCTTGGCAGAAGTGTTTAGCGATACCTTTTGCTCCCAGTTCTGACAGAAATATCTACAGAGAGCTTGTTAAATTCTTCAGTACATGGTAGTGCTGCACTTAGTCTTGGTTCACATCTGCTCTGACTACTTGATGTCAGCAAAGCAAGTAGAGGATATTGGTGAATATCTTGGTAGAGGTTTCTACTCTGACTTTTTCAGGTATTCAGAGTAGAGGGTCTTTTTCCTCAGCCACTTACCATGGCATTCAGGCATGCATTTATGAACTTCTAAAGCTCTAACTAATAAACATCAAGTAAATTATTTTAATTGACTAGCTGTTATCTTTTTGTCGTTGTTAAAGTTTAACTCCTTTTTGGATTGTGTTGCTGTTGGGACTGATATGTTAGTAACTGAACATCAGACTTTTGTCTTTGTCCCAGGAAGCAGGTAACATATCTGTGAATTGGAGTAAGAGCTGTTACAATAATTTGGGGATGTTTTTACTTCATTTGCTTCAGAATCTACCATAAAACTCTTAAAAATTTAACTTGATTACTACCACTTTCTTATCAACCTCCCACTAACCAATCAAACACAGATTCTAGATACCTTCTTAAATGGTTTTGAAAATTGGCCCAAGAAAATGTACATATTTGTTTAGTGGTATTTATTTGCAATAATTGCTCCCACAATGTCCCTCACAAGGTAAAACTAAAGAATATCATAGGTTTTGTTGTGGAGACTATTTTCCATTCCACCTGCCATAATACTCATTACAAAGGGTCCCTATTTCCTCTCTGGTCTTAGAGAAGTTCCCTGCTGCTGTGGAATTAGAGTACCAAGTCCACTACTGGACTTTTTAATGTCTAGATGTCTTTTAATGTAATTATTTTACTGTCTAAAAGCATTATTTGTGCATTGTACTAAAGTATGCACTGTCCATGATTTCAGAAGTGCCCAGATACTCCTATTTATGTGAAATGGTTATTATTTGGCTGGTGTCTCCACACTTGTTCCTGCCATGTGAGGGAAATCCTTCTTTGTGGCCTGGGAGGCTCAGTCACAGCTTGTTGTCCGCCACCTTCACTTCTTCCTACTAGTTCTTTCTCAGTGTTACTGTGCATTCATACAGAGTAATATTTTCAGAGTGTAAATGAATAAAACCCCCAGAGTTCATTAGTATATGTGTCAAAATTACAAACACAGAAGTTGGTATATATGCATGCTAATCATTTCTACTTATGCATGAAGTTAATTTACAGAAGAAGATTTACATTATTATAATGGCATTCTCTACAAATAAGATTCAATTATTTTGGCTTGGGGTTTATGCCTTTTTATGTTTTGCTTGTTTTGAGATATGTATTCATTTGTTTTATCAATAATATGAAAAATTAATGGAGCTTTTATTAAGGTTAAAAGCACCTCGGAGAAGTCATCACTTGTCAGTTTTTGTTTTATTGCTATGATTACAACAAAGTTGTGTTGTTATCACTGGCAAAATAATTACTTTTTGTTGGCATGTTTCATGTTGCCTTCTTGTTCTTGCCCCTGGTGAGGACCATTTGGAAGCTGTCCTTCAGAGCAACACAGAAGCACCTGCAGAGAAGCACAGAGGTAGGAATGGTTCCTGTGTGTCCTCTATGCCTGGCATATCTGGGACACCCCAGACCTTTCATCAGTCCCTGAATGCACAGGCACTCACACACTATGCTAGCACTTAGGCTCCCCACAACAGCCCTGCAGGGCATATATCTCCCCCTGCACACTGCAGCTTGCCTTCCTCTGGCATGGGACACCATTGACCCTGACTGTCCTGAGCTTAGCTGGAGTCCATTCACTGGCCTAAACCAGTGGGATAGATCTCACAATTTTTCCTTTAAGAGGGCTAATATTCCAGATTTCATAAAAGTCATTTTCCTGTACATTTCACCAGAAGTTCTAGCTGAAGATCGATGTCAGGATAATACCCATTTGAAATACAAGCAAACAGCAGCGTCAGATCAGATGGGAAGAAAGATGAAAGGAAAATTATGATAGGGAAAAAAAATAGCAGCAGCTTCAATCTTTACATTTCAGAGTGTTTGTTAAACAGTGTCTGTCTTTGGTTAATGCAATTCTTTGGAAAGGAGAAAGGATTTTTTACAGCTGTATCAACAATATCTACTCTCTTTAAGAAAAAAAAAAAAAAAGATGGCAGCTGACTTGCCATGTCAGGCATCACATATTTGGCCATGAAAGCAAAGTATAAGCCATGCTGGCCAATAGCATAGATTTGGAACAATGCCAGCAAAAAGTTGGTCTGTAAACTGATGCTACCTTCTTTCTTGGATTCTAGGAGGGCTTGCTGAGATTTAACAGCAATGCAGAAAACCACATTCCTGGTAGATATTTCTTTTCTTGCTACATGAGACCCATGCATGAAGTGAAAAAAGAGCAAATGAACATCAGGTTTACATCACCACTGATATGTGAATGATTGATCACCCATTAAATCACATACAGAGCTGGTAACAGCACACAGGATAGCGTTAAAGTAAAATGTTTTATATACTTTACTCTAATTAAACATGGAAATAATATGATGCAGTCTGTATTGTAAATGTTATTGCAGATTATAGACCTAGAGGAGAGGTGTTATGCCACCTTTATAGCCTCCAGTTCCTGGAGACTGTGACTTAGAGCTGCCTCAGGGCTGCCCTAAATTACACCAGTTGGTAATGAGTCCCAAAGGGCTGCTATGCATCCAGTGGTTGCTGGAGTGTAAAGTACTTTGGCTATGCTAGCAGCCCATCATTTCACAATGGAAGCTGAGAGCAGCTGGCATAGTGCTTGGAGGAAATCCCCAAGTAGTGGTTTAAGACATTTTTCTAACACTTTTTGTCATGAGAGTGATACAAAATAAAAGCCAGATTTCACAAACACACAGGGGCTTTTTCTTTTTTATTTAAACCACTGTAGTCGTAGGTTGACAAACCTGGAGATGAGGGTTTCTATACAATTTCAGAGCAGGTTTCAACCTAATATTGCTTCAGTTTGGCAATATTCCAGATCTCCATCCTGGCCAAGGTTCTCTGCTCAGTAACACTTCCTGTGTAGTGTAGCACTACTTTTTTGTCAAAGGTATACTCCTGATTTACATCTGTATTAGCAAATGTAGAACTGGAGCTTTTCAGTTCAGTCTCATACTCTACTCTTAACTAGAGCTGCCAAAGATACCAGTTGAGTTTGCATGTATGGATCTTTTGAGTACATGTATATGTAGCTCATTCAAAACCTCAGCCAATTTAGGCAGAGTGACATGTGCACTATTTTTTTTCTGTACAATGTGTGGAGTGGGCCAATCATTCTTACAGAAACATCTCCAAAATTCAGCTATGAAATTATTGATTTATACTGTCAGTTTGAGGAATTTGATTTTGACGTATCTTAAGGGTGCTCTTCAGTGAACATCTTGGAGACAATAACTGGCTGCTAGCAGCAGAAATTCATGACCCAAACTAGGCAGATGCAGTCCAAAACTCAACTGATGACAGTGTTTCCAAATCTCTGAAACAACAAGCCACTGGTTATGCTCTTACTAAAAGTTCTATGAAACATAAAGAATAATAATTGACAGAGATATACACAATGCAGAAAAGTACAAACCCTTTGGGCATCTACAGATATGGTTGGTGTAAGTCTTAGATAAATTTACTAGTAAGAGGTAATTATCAGTTCTGTACTACAGATATCTTTTTTTAAGAAAAGTCCATGACCACAAATAACATCAAGGAGAAAGATTTCACAGAAAAGAAATTGACAAAAGTGAATTAGAAAATCACAGAATGAATCATAATAAAATGGTCAGAAAGGGCCCATCATTTGCCTGAAGGCGGTATTGACTTCAGCTAAGTAAATGCTGATAGCCTTCTGTCACTCATTTTTTAATTATTAGATTTTTATAGTAGTAGCACCTGTTGCTATCCTCTAAGCAGTTCACTCCATTGCTTATCTACTAACACTGCACATGGGAATGACATTGTCAGGCTAAACTATTTTGAGCCAAATAGTGATCAGAGCCTTAATATGTTTCCTTCTTTCACTACAGTTTTTCTGGAGTTCAGAAAAAAGCCTAACTAAAATTAAATGGCTTGTATCCTACCTACCAAAGGATCCAGGACAAAATTTCTGTCCACTTTAACAGAATAACCTTGGCGTAATGTTTGCCTTCTTGGAAGGCAAAGATTTGGTTCCACATTTCCACTGAAACTGGAACGCAGTACCTGAGAACAGGAAACTCTTTTACTAAAACGTAAAGCAAATAGACTTTTGTCGCCTGTGTACTTTTAAATTTATTCTTGAAGGCATAAAGGCTGGAATTGATAAATATGTGATTAAAGACAGCTAAAGCAGGGACAATAATGAACAAATAACATTATTTTTGCTGTAGTTCTTGAAGGAAGCTAAGATAAGGTGTAGAAAATCAGTTACAGTGATGCACTTCACTTAGCATGGGAGTTCATGCAGTGCAAAGAGCTTAATGTGTGCAGCTGAGCTGGGCCTAATGGGCATCAGTTGTTATCTGTGAAAATGGAGTATGCTAGAAGCAGCCTGGCTACCACAGCCATCTGTGATGGCTAGTGGGATTTTTGACACACTAGTGACCTTTTCTTACTCATTTTGATGAATTTTAATCCAATCAAAGCTATCATCTGACTGGTCCACCAAATGCTGTATTATGCAGTCTGAGCCCATTGGTGAGAGTTTAGAGAAGCAGCGTGAGGAGGGGGAGAAGAGGGGGAGTCTGCAAACATAAAACTAGAGCTGGGGAGTGAGGCTTGCTGGGGAGTAACCAGGAAGAGGCTAGCAGAGACCTTTGCATTGCTGCCTTACAGTACCCAGAATGAAAACCCTTTCCCAGTGTGCCTCTCAGTTCTACCTGCCCCACAGTCATATCACACATCCTGTAAACCCCCTGCACTCAAAGCTGCCTGGGAATAACACCACCAGTATACTACCAACTACTTTAGCTCTTGCCAGTTTTGCAGAGTGATTTATAGTTAATATACCCCAGAACTCTCATGGTGCTTTTAAGACACCAAGCATGGGAAAGTAAATCCCACCACAATTAGGAACTTTGTGAGCTCTGTCTTGCCTGAGAAGGCTTAAATGACAGGAAGCAGGCTACCTATATTTTCTTGCCCCACTGCATGCATATATAGAGGCCAAACTTATCTCTATGGAGGCAAGAATAGTTTTAAGGACTCATCTCTTGAAACAAACATTCAACTCACAAAAAAGCAATGTGAAACCTATTGTAATTCATCACAAACTTGTAATTTTTAATGGAAAACAATTGTATACCTGAACTAAATTAATGAGATCTAAATTAATGAGAATCTCATTTATTAATTGTATGCCTTATAAAGCTCCTGGCAGATGAGGAAGTTGTAACTAAGTACAAAAGTTTACATAGGAAAAACTTATTACCTGTTCTTTCTGTTCCTTGACTATTTGGATGATGGTGTGCTGGGAATGTTTACACAAAAAGTCAGACTTTCCAAAACGATAATGTGAATTTATCAGAAATGTTGCTGACTTCATTTTTATTGTACAGCAAATTACTGCTCTGCAAGGTTTAAGTATGGATAGCTGGATGGAGCAAAAGTCACAAATACCAAGTGGCATTTCTCCATAGAGTTGCAATGGCGGTGCAGTAGCTCTGATTTTCAAAATCCTGACAAGATACAAAGGCTTTGATCAAACATGAAATAGAATTTTCTTTTCTTCCAGCCCATTTAGAACAAATGCATTGTTTACTCCCTCCCCTCTTTTTTTCTTTTTTTTTTAAAAAAATGGTGTTTTTCTTGTTAAACAAGATCAGCTTCAATCTTAGTTAGGACAACGTTTGACATTCTAAATGCATGAGTGTCTTTGAGCAATACCAGACTATTTTTCAGTGAATTCAGCTCTATTTTATAGATTAAAGTGGATTCTAAAGGTAGAAGTTCTACCAACAAAACTCAAAAGTACTGCAATTTCAATGACGTGCAACCAAATGGAATCCCTACAGTAGGCTAAATCCTGGCATAGGTGAGTAGGAGAACAGGCGCAAGATCCAGGAGGCAGATTTGAAATCTTAGGGGTTAGAAAGAACCCTTTTCCAAAAGCACAAATATGCAGAATTTAACTGAATATGTTGTTTTTTCCAGGAGGGAGGATCTGTGTTTGGAAATGCTCATTGCAGGGGCTGGGGAGATGTCCACAGCACAACATTGGAGGGGATTGTGAGAAAAACTGTTTGCCATTCTGAGTGAAGGAAAGATGCTATTTATTTTCCCAGGAGTCCTGCAAAAGGCTACTTGGAATATACAGTGATTTTTGACAAATTGTCAAAATCTTTGAGGTGGCTCTGACGCTGTCAGAGCATTTTTCGCTCACCTCAGACAAGGCTTTTCAACTCCTCCTATTTTAACAATACTAACAATAAAAAATCATCAGATATTCTTTTGCTATTTTAAATGGCTATTGTTCCACTGTATTTAATCATTAAGGAACCAGAAGGGACACATTTCATTGAGAAATGTTCATTTGACCCTCTGTAAACAGCAACTTGAAACATTTTAACAGGCTCTTCAAACTGTTTGGGCAGAAATCAAACACATCTGGTATGAAGCATGCTTTCATTTTGTATTGTTTATGTTGATAGCTTAAGTTCTTTACTGTACATTGTTATTTATGACAATTGAATGTAGAACATTTTTGATGCAACAAAGTGCTTTCATTCTACAGCATGGGAATAAAGCAATCAAAGCTGAGGTGTCTTGACTGATTTCATTTAGAAGGTGGATTCCAGCAGGCCTATTAGTGTTGAAGTAGAAGGGAGGGAGAAGGAAAGGATGGAGCAGGTAACTAAGGGATACAAATTAAAGAGGGTGAGAAATTTGCTGAAGAATCCTGCTGGTGGTATGGACTATATGAGAAATTTTCAGGAGTCACTAAAGCCATGGGAAGAAATTGCAGGAATTTGCCCAAACAAAAAGGCAAGAATTTTATATAGATGCTGGGGTTTTTTATTATTATTATTATTTTGTTGGGGAACTTGCAAGAAAACATTGATGCTTCAATCCTGTGGTCCACTAAGACAATAAAAAATACAAAAATATATGCATGTTTTTAATTTTCATTGTGTTCCCTCTATTATTTCAGAGACAAAACCAAACCAAATTATGCTTGTTATAAATGTAATATGAGCCAAAGGCCAGAGCAACCAAAGTTAATTTCTGCAATACTGCATTATAGTGAAAAATAAATACCAGAAATAACACAGGTTTGCACACTGGTAACGGAACTGTCCCATGGCTGAGAAAGTTCTTAAAAAGGGTTATCAGAACACTGTTTTAGCCAGACACTACCTATATATTAATATGTGCATATAAACTTTAGCATATATAATTATCCAAAATATATCAACCCAGATATTAAATATATAATTAAATTAATGAATCAAATCCTTAATGCAGGTCTTCTGGTAAATGTAAAAAAGAACAATGAATTGCTTAAGAGCAACGTTTATTATTTTTAAAATCAAGCTAAAAGTATCTACATGACTACAAGTGACTGCAGGAGAAGCATTCAAATTCTAAGGAAATCTGTTTTCTAAATATTTCAGGGAAGTTTTAAGGGACAAAAACAGGTTTAGAAACTCTAATAAGCATTACATACTTCCAAAACAGCTCAGAAAGGCATTTATGATTATGATTCTGACTTTTCTATTTAACTTACTCTGTTCCTATTTACTGCATAAGATGCAGATTTTGAAGCCAGACCAGCTACCTTTATTTGATTTCAGAGCTATTTCCCATGTATCATCCACTAGGACTGAAGTCCTAAGAGCAAGCAGAAGCTTGATTAGTCCTAGTGCTTGTTCCCCGGCTATATGTTATTTTCTTGAAAACTCTTATTAGACTTTCTGGTTTCAGCCATGTTCAGCAATTCAGTACCAGCAGTGTTCCAGTCTAAGGACCATAATACAATTAAATATTTTTTTCCTGTTGTAACGGTGTTTTATATAGTAGCATCTTCAACTTGTAGTTTGACAGAGCTTTTTAGTCAGGGTGAATTAAGCACTGTATGCTTCCTTTGCCTGTTTCCCCTCCCCCATAATTCGTCTTTCTGCTATTTAGTTACTCTCAGGCTGTTTTCCTTTCATTTGCCTTATTAGTAGGTAGGTCAGTAGCAGATGCCACCTACTGTGGGCATCTAAAGGCTTTTCTTTTGTTTCCTTTTTTCCTAAAGCTTGAGAAGTTGCCAGTTTCTTCAGTAGTTATTCACAAAAGATATTAAAAAATAATTTCAATCTCTTCTCATTAGAAAAGACATATACTGCACCTTCTCCTACAGGTAGGTATACACCTTTCTTTACAAGCATGTATAATCCCAATGTTATATCCAAATATCTTTAGCTGACAAAGGTAACTAAAAATCCAAATGTGTTACAGATATATGACATATTAATTAAAATCTTTCCATTTTCAGAGTTCCTTTAATCTGTAACAGTCTGGTGTTTGTTTTTTGGTTTTTTTTCTTCCTCTACTCAGAAACCCCTGGAAGCTGGGGAAGGTCAGACCTTGGCTGTGTTGTTAGCGGGACAAATTGGCATCCATATATCAGATCTGCATTGCCTCCCTTGAGCATTTCTCCAAGAACCTGAACAAATGTAGAAGATGATATTGTACTTCTTGGTCGTGCTTAGTTGTAGAGGAGTGTGAGGCAGTATGTACATCTGCATGTGTACACATCTCAGTCGGAGTAAATAAACTGGTGTGAGAAAATGCTGTTAGGATGGAGAGAAAAAAAAGGAAAAAAAAGTTAATATTAAATCTGTTCTCAAATGCTGAAATGATGGAATGATCATGCAGATCCTGCATGTGTCTTTTTACTTACAGTCTAAGGTGACTAAGACTTTTCTGATTCTCTACCATTCCTTAATGCTCTGATGTCATTATTTACTTCCCTTTCAATTAGTCATTGACTTCTAGAATGGTCCCACCAATGCTCTTCTATATTACATCCTTGTCCCTACTATCTACTATATTATAACATCCTCTCAGTTTGAAACAATCTTGCCCAGCTGGCTTTCTTCTACTCTTAGGCATACTATACAGATATTACTCCCCGTACAGTTCCTCTGTTACCCTGCTTACATTTTGGATTATTACCCCATATCTATCCTGTTTTATGCAATATTCTTTAGTCATACTATTCATTTCTTTTCTTCTACTGTAGCCCTTGTTTAGTCTATTCTTATGCTTAGTTTTTGGTAACTGCCATTACTCCAGTTCCTGTGTTGATATAGACATAACTTTGGGTATAATAAATAAACTGCTGCAGATTTGACCATTTTTTGGATATATATCACAAATTTATCTTCTCTGCCATTTAGAAGGAGTTTATTGGCTCCAAAGAATTAGTAGTACTAAATCTGTAGTGACATATTGATCTCTGAAGTTCTTAGGCAAGTTTCTGAGCTTAAATCACTGATGCAAAATCTGGGGCAGGAGGTCTCCAGATGAAAACTTAATGAGAATAGCTCCATGAACCAAATTCGCTGGTACTAGAACCAGAAGTCACTCCACAAATAATTGATTAGGTTGAATTTGTAGAATGATTGTGGCCACCTCAAGACTGTATAACCATGTTTCCTCTTCATTTTGCTGGTTTTGTTGCATTACAAGTTCTGGAAAACAGCTGTATTATTCAGTATAGATACCATGGTGTGTGGCTTTTGGAAGGCTTCCACAGTCATAGCCATCTGCCCTGTATGTCAGACATACCTAGTCAAGAATCTACTCTGCTGCACAACCAAACCACCTGCAGGAAGCAGTTGTTTGTCCACCAAAACCAGCTCTACAGCATAATAGTGCTCAGACAAAAGGAAGAAGTATGCATAATCAAAGCTATACTAGTAGGTAAAAACTATGTCATCTGTACAGAGATTGGAAAGGAACAATGAATACCCCTGTAATACAACACAAATCAATTCCTGTAATAGCTTGTTTACAAGGCAACATCCACCCTGCTGAGTTCTCTCCTCCCCTTCCTAAGTTTAGCTGTTTTCAAAATACATGGCTGCAGAACTACCACAGTTAATAGTGGTGGTGTAAATAAAATTGCCCCAGCCTGCAGAGGGTTTTGGCTAATATATGTCCACAAATGAGCAAGATACACTTGATTATGTGTATCTAAGTATAAACATATGCATAAACATTTATGCAACCAACTCAGGTGCAATATAGCAAAATTAGACCTCCTGTCTGTGCTTTATTTCTCTACAAACATTAGAGGATACAGAATGTTCTTCTCATTTTATGCCTCTTGTATTAAGCATAGTAATTTTTTTTTCTTTACAGTCTCTTCTTATAGCTTAACAATGTTGTCTTTTTGACCATTTCAGGAAGCTCCTTTTTTTAGGCAGTGACTGGTCTTCCAGTTACTCACAAATATAACAATTCAGATTTCTCTGTTACTTTCTGATATATCACTTTCATATTTCAGTTTGAAATTAAACCAAGAAAGAAAATTCTCCAAACAGTGAATTAACTTTGACATGTAGATGTTCTATCATGATGCTTTTACTTTGGGAACTGTATTTGCAGAACTTTTTTGCCTCATACACCATACCAATTTTATTAAATTTAAATTTTTCTAAAATTATTATGTTCCACTTACTAATGAACAGAATAATCATACTTTCAAAAGCATTGATACAATAATATTGCATCTTCAGCTGATTCCATATTATCCACAAGGCACTTCTTTATCTTCTGGCTGCCAGCAAAGTTCTTAAGCATCTAAATCATTGATGATGGTTGAAACAGAGGATCCAGAATCCTCATTTAGAAAGCTTTATTCAAAAATTCTGAGCACCATCCAGCACTTTATAATTTTCAATGTGGTATTCATGTCAACAAGAGGCCAATGGTGCTTGTTGTGAAGATAGATAGGGGATTGAACTGAAATGCAAAGAATAGAAAAGTCGTGCATGTAATTCACCATGAAAAGTTGACTCAGTGAAAAAGAGATTTAACTGGCAATACACAGTTCTGTTCTGGCTTATTAGCAGAAACACTGAAGACTACTATCCTGTTTCTACCAGTGCAGCAATAATTTGGACACTAGGTGTTTGCATTTCTTGGTTTTGGAATCTTGACAGCTGCTATTGCCAGATCCTGCCTTCTTGCATTGCCTTTGACACTGGAAAAAATAACAACCAAAGTATGTTCAATTTTACTGTCTTATAAACATAAGGGGGAAAATCGCTTAAAATTACATCTGGATTTTCATTAATAAGCTTAATAATCTCTTAAGAAGTCTTTGGCAAAGTAACCAATAAGAACCAAGGGATTACAAGCTTTAGATTTTAATGAGAATTGGTTGTTTGTGGTATTTCTTGTTCTGCCACAAGCCATCATCAAAAGAATGTGTATTAAGATTTCTGTGCCTAGAATCGCAAAGTATTATATTTGCATTACTCATGTAGGGTTTTGAATTGGACTAGTATGATGAACTGTTTTAAATGTGCACATTTGATTTTGTTGGCCATTTTCCCCTTTGTTTATATGCAGAACAGATTTTTAGGAATTAATTCAGTGGCCAGCTGCCCAAATTAAAGAATAGTGAAAAGATCAAAGTGGTGCATATTGCTACTGTGGTAGTTATTAGCATTTGTGATACCTTATTCTCATGACAGCACAGAAAGTGGTATAACATCAATCTTGTTTTGTTACAAAAAAATAATAAAAAGGGGAATTGGTACAAGTACAGCTGTTTTCATTATAATCTCAAGAAAATAATGTCAGAGTCCTCTTCGAGGGCTGTAATGAAAGGACCTTTGAAGAGCTAGTGTATTCTTCTTTTAGTCACAAAGGTACTGTACGCAGTAATTCCTTTTCTTAAGAAATGGCTGTTCCGTTAGACCAACAGGAACTGATCACGAGGGTCCCACTATTGCTGAGATGGGGTCATGTAGAGTGGAAATATGAGCTCTATAACCCTTGACCCGTTTCCCTCTTTATTTCGATTCCTTTAACAATGCATGGTTGGCAGACAAAAACAATGGAAAGTTCCAATCTCTTTTGTTTGGCTTGGGAAAAACTCAAGCCAGCTCAGTTTTGTTTTTACCTAAAAGTATGTCTGGGTTTCAATTAAAAGGAGCTACTTTAAGTTTGCTAGTCTGAAACTTTGAAAAAAGCCATTGTTGCCCATCCATGATCTAAGCAACAATGAGATACAGATTCTCACAGTGTGTCACAGTAAAACTACATCTCATTTCTAACAGTAGAGGCTAAAAAAGAATGGACTGCTAGCAAGCTGGAGTTTTAAAAAACCTACATACCCATTCATGTCTACTTTTTAAACCACACTTTTAAAACAGGACATAATATTTTAGAAATTCTGTATCAAGGAAATGCTGGTAAAAAGAAGAACCACAAATAGCACAGTTGCAATCACTGGTGCAACTTGTGAGCTTTAGCAGATGACGCCCTCACCCACCACCCCTTATAGAAATGCTTCATGTGTTTTGCAGTGGAAAATTTGATTATCTGAAAAGTCAAAATGATTAAGGATTCCTAAAAAATTATAAATCTTATAAATTAAGATAAATGACACCTATTTCTGGTCTGCTCAGAATCTTATGCACACATGCATTCATTTTACAGGTCTGGATTATGTAGAGACAAATACATTTGACTTTATATTTTCTTTAACTTAAGATTCGGTAGAATTTCTATTTTGTAACATCATTATACAACAATTCAGTATCTTCTTGATAGCATACCTAGGTACATGAAACAGGGACTTCACATGTCCACAGTGTCAGATGGTAAAGAATTGGTCCCTGGTAGCTCATTGTGAGTCTCTTCATTTGAAAGAACCTTGCATGGCACAGCAAAATTCAAATGTCAGTAGTTTCCAGAATAAAACTTAGAGTAAAAACACATATTGTTAATCATCTGCAAAGAACTGTGTTAGCTGGCACAAATTTATCCAACACAGATTTGTCCAACACAGAGTTTATGATTGAAGGGAAGACACAGTTGAAATCCTTATCCTATTGAAACATTCACAATTTTTATAAAGTCAGCAGTTGATCTTTGTTCCAGTTTGGTGTTTCCAGTTTATAGCTTTGGGTCAGCCCCCAGGAATATGACCTATGGAAGTCTATCCCTTCCTAAATATAAGTCTTCCTACCAGAGGAGATACTGGAAAACCCTTCCTGTGAAAAGCTTAAGTGTTCCATTTATGGACATAGAACCAAATGAACTACCAAGCACTAGAGAAAAGTCAGTTGCAGTATGTGTAATCACAGCTTTTGAAGGACCACAACTGAATAATTCTGAACAATTTGTTATTCTTAGTTTTAATTATGCATTTTCAACAAATATATTTGCTGGGTACTCAGCCTTCCCTTGCTATGCATAGCTATGGAAAAACTTTCCCCTCCAAATTTTAAATTATAACTGACTTTTTTATTGTAATTATTATTATTGTTTGCTTCCAGGAAAATTTGCTTTTGCCTTGTATCATCCTTTTACCCTAAAACTAAGAATTCTTATACAACTTGATGAACTTTAGTAGTTCAGAACCATTTCTTAACATTTTGTTTGCAATATCACAGTGTGCATCTGGTTCCACTGATAGAAAGTAATTTGTAAGATGCAGTTCTGAAGAAGAAGACACCAAAAAGAAAGTTTCAGAGTGAATCACAACCACCTCTGGTACAATTTTGTTACTGGAGTACCAATAATTTAACGTACATACTATTAAAAAAATACTTACAATAAGGATTCCTAACTTGGGATTGCTATCAGTTGTGTCAGACTCAAGACCAGCCTGGCATGATAAAGACATGATGCCTAGACTTAAACTAGATGAAAAGCCTTGCTGGCTTCCTTCTGAATAAATGAAGCCATATAACTTTTTGGTCATTGTCAACCACTTGACAAGCTGCAGGAAAGAAAGAAATGTTCTGCTTAAAAATAGAGCTCAATGAAAAAAGAAGGTGGTACCGTCCAACTTCTCTGTGTCTGCCAAAGTGAAAGATTTGTTGCCTTTTGCACATAAAATTGATGTACAGAAGTAAGAGATATCTGTAGTAGGGAACTTCCACAAGCAGACCCATGGTTCTTGTGCAGATGGGTACCATCTAAGAAAATAACTCCTTTGTAATGTACAGTTGTAAAGATTACCATATCATTACACCCAGTAGTTTGGTCATTCATATCCTATTTCTTGAAACTGAGTTATCTTTTTTCTTTTTATTATTTTTTTAAAGTTCAAAATTTAAGAAGAATATGGACCAAATTTTCTTCTAGATCTGTGCATGACCTCCATTGATTTTTTTATGAAAAATGTGAGTAAGTCTCTCAAGGTGGAATTTATCCTGCTGTATGGTTTTGATTCACCCTGTATTCCTCTATGTTCAAAATCTTAAAGATTATTTGGTTATAATACATGAAAGGGAGGACAATATGTGAAAAAGGACAGAGAACAATTATTCTCTGTTTCAAGGGTGAACTGCTTTAAGTGAGCAGAAATCAGTCACAGGAGGCTGTTTGCTTCACTTATTTTTCTAACTGCTTTAGGCAAATAAAGATTAAGCCATTCTTTTATCAGGCAGGCCCTCTCCCCAGTAGAAAGACATAATCAATCTAAATTGAAGGCAACTAAGAGATGCATAGATGGTTTTGGGGGGCAGGTTTTGGCTGTATAATGACATAAAAGTGCAGGGTTCATTTTGGCTTAGATTTTACTCCAGTACATTCAAAAGAAATTGAGTTCAAAGATAAACACCTGAAATAAGTGTTTTAAGGCTGAATAATAATTTGCTGAACAGTTGATCATAGAATCATAGAATAGTTAGGGTTGGAAAGGACCTTAAGTTCATCCAGTTCCAACCCCTTTGCCATGAGCAGGGACACCTCACACTAAACCATGTCACCAAAGGCTCTGTCCAATATGGCCCCCTTCAGATACTGGAAGGCTGCTATGAGTTCTCCATGAAGCCTTCTCTTCTCCAGGCTGAACAGTCCCAACTTTCTCAGCCTGTCTTCACATGGGAGATGCTCCAGTTCCCTGATCATCCTCATGGCCCTCCTCTGGACTTGTTCCAACAGCTCCATGTCCTTTTTATGTTGAGGACACCAGAACTGCACACAATACTCCAGGTGAGGTCTCATGAGAGCAGAGGGGCAGGATCACTTCTTTCGACCTGNCAGCTCCATGTTTATGTTGAGGACACCAGAACTGCACACAATACTCCAGGTGAGGTCTCATGAGAGCAGAGGGGCAGGATCACTTCTTTCGACCTGCTAGTCACACTCCTTTTGACGCAGCCCAGTTTACAGTTGGCCTTCTGTGCTGCAAGCACACACTGCAGCTCACTCATGTTAAATTTCTCATCAATCAACACCCCCAAGTCCTTCTCTACAGGCCTGATCTGAATGTCTTCTCTGCCCAACCTGTAGCTGTGCCTGGGATTGCTCCAACCCAGGTGTAGAACCTTGCACTTGGCATGGTTAAACTTCATGAGGTTGGCATCAGCCCACCTCACAAGCGTGTCAAGGTCCCTCTGGATGGCATTCCTTCCCTCCAGTGTATCCACCAAACCACACAGCTTGGTGTCATTGGCAAACTTGCTGAGGGCGCACTCAATCCCACCGTCCATGTCACCAACAAAGATGTTGAACAAGACCAGTCCCAACACCGATCCCTCTCGTCACTGGCTTCCAGCCGAACACTGAGCCATTGACCACAACTCTTTGCACGTGGCCATCCAACCAGTTCTTTATCCACCAAGTGGTCCACCTATCGAATTGATGTCTCTCCAATTTAGAGACAAGGATGTCATGTGGGACAGTGTCAAACGCTTTGCACAAGTCCAGGTAGATGACGTCAACTGCTCTACCCCTGTCCATCAGTTCCATAGCCCCATCATAGAAGGCCATCAAATTGGTCAGGCAGGATTTCCCCTTAGTGAAACCATGCTGGCTGTCACCAAGCGCCTTGTTGTTTTTCATGTGCCTTAGCATGCCTTCCAGGAGAACCAGATAAAGGAATCTTACATGTCATCTGTATAAATTTTGTATAGAGAAATTCATTGTTGTAAAATAGAGGTATCTAAAGTACAGCATAAGCTAAGTTTCTCAATACAAGATCAAATCAGGATGGATAAAAATAATTTACTCTACATTGAACNCCAGATAAAGGAATCTTACATGTCATCTGTATAAATTTTGTATAGAGAAATTCATTGTTGTAAAATAGAGGTATCTAAAGTACAGCATAAGCTAAGTTTCTCAATACAAGATCAAATCAGGATGGATAAAAATAATTTACTCTACATTGAACCACTGCAACCCTTAACCAAATTTAATCCTGTTTCTCTCTTTTGGAAATCTCAACTAAGTTATGGTTCAGAGAGAAGGCAAAAAGTTCAGGCACCCTGCGTTGTCAGAAGAGATTAAAAAGGTTACATTTTATTTTTATACGCATCTATACAAGTTCGTGATTTTTATAATAAAAAGCATGTTTTATCCAACACACACTCAAATTTTGTTCTGCAAATCCAAAACTTATGAGCTATTTCCAAGCTCAACTCAAAATCACATTCATCCCAGTTTGCTCATAATAGAAATGACAAAAATAAAACCTTTTTCTGAACTCAGTTAAAAGTATGATTTTGCTTGACCTCTGATGATCAGAATAAAAAGAGAACAATCACTCAAACTACCCATAATACAAGTTTTTAAAAAGACAATGTATCTTTTCTACCCCTCTCCTGGTACTTTTTGTGGTTGGGAAAGTTTTGTTGAATCCTAGTTTTGTGTATTTCTGAAACTGGGGCATAAAACCAAGAATGCTCCTTGGTGAAAGATTTTATTTGCACTTTAAAAGCCTTATAGGATCTGCCAGAACAGTTTATATTTACAGGAAGGAGAGATAGCAACAGGGATGGTGCAGAGCAGAGCAGCCACTTGCACTAGGTAGACCACCAAGTAGCAAGACATATGAGTGCTCATGCGTAAAGTCACACATTGATTTTGTTATCATTTCAATGATGTAATGTTCAGCTTCCAAAAGGAGGAATAGCATAGACTTTGTGGCACTGATTGATTTCTGAGGTGAATAGAGTTTTTAATAACATCTGGGTAAAATGGAGGGACTAACACAGCACACAGGAACACCATTCAGTGGTTCCTGGGTTCCATTTTCTGTTCTGCTGATAAAGGGCAGGTTTCACCATAACTTTTTCTTGGAGCCTGGAAGAGTTCCTTGGAGCTGCAATGGGCTTCCAGGAAAAACACAGACAGGGCTGGAGAGGCTCCAGGGAAATTCCCCTATATACAAAATATAAGGGTATATACAAAATCTAGGAGTTAGAGCTGTCTCACTGGGTGAAGAATTTCCTCCTGAATGTGGGAATGGATTCCAGAAGCTGTGTCAGCTGCCAAAGTTGCGCTGACAGATAGATAGCCCTGCCACAGCAGCTGCCACGTCTGGAGGCAATGTACACACCACCCTGGGTCCATAGTTCTTCTGCCACACCTTTCTTTTATGTTCCCAACTAACTTTTTTTTTTTTTCATGAAAACAAAACATTTTGCAATAATGATTGAGCTCAATCTAAAATATGCAGTGTACAATAGCCTTCTAAATAAACCACAGCATCTCAAACACTGACAGATTCACCACAGCTTTTCACTTTTAGCTGGATGATCCCATTTTTCATGGTTCAGTTCTGATGCTGAACTTACTTTCTACATATTATTAAACTGTTTAAATATTGATTTTCTCCAGTTTTATGTTGACATCAATGTTAAAGCCATAACTGGAACATTGCCTTTAACTCTACTGCATGTAGGTTTAGCTTTATTGTGTGCTGGAAGTTCACTTCTAATGTGGGGCCAAGATGAAGTCAAACAACCCTGCCTTTTCCGCAGCAATTGGAGAGTACAGTGTATATTTTCTTGTGGAAAGTATTTAAGCAGTGGAAGTGCTGAATTTAAGTGGAAAAGTGGAAAGCTGTGAATTTAAATATCCCATAAAAAAAACCCAACCAAATACAAAGAAATCAAAACCAACAAAATAAAAAGAAAGCAGTGAACTGAAACACTGCTAAGGGTAAGCTAATTTTTCATAGAATTAGACTGGTGTTCAGTAGCCCATATTTGTTAGCATGCTGGTGTCTTTTGAAATCAGTTACAGCAGATGAAGATGGTAAATTAGTTCAATTGCAGATGAGAACTCAGAGCCTACTGGAAGATGACTTGTTTATCAGCATCCAGGAACTTACAGCAGGAAGCACACCTGTTCCAGCCATCCTCTGACATGAGGAAAGGAATATCAGGATGTGTACATGTCAGTTTGCTGGCCTGCAAAATGCCCTTTCCTTCAAAGTGGATCCCACTTTGCTTACCTCAATCTTCTACAATTACTTCAAATTTTAAACATTTACAGACAAATTGGCAATACACAAATCTGTGACATTCAAAAGACAATTGTCACTGACAGGAAGATATCACTTCTCATCTGTTTCAAAATCTGGGGAGAAAACAACTAGAAAAAAAAAGAAGCCCCCACCCTAGGATGAAGGCATATGCCAGGTTTATCTTTTTACCTAATTTTCAACCATAATGCCCCCTAATTGTGAAAAAAGATCTCCTTTTCAAATTACGGTCTCAAGCCTCAGCTAAACTCCCCTAGCACTGTAGAAGGGATGCAGGAATGTGCTACTTACTGATGACTCTCTTGATGAGCTTCAGGAAAAGTGTTTCTGTGGGGGGATATGGAAAAATAAAGGACAATCAGAAATGAGAGTACTTACACCTTGATTCCACTTTTAGGAAATGAAAAACACCAAGTGCTAGTAATCTTTGACACCCTCATTATTAGGAGGTTTTTAAATTTTGTTCATATGGCTCGTATTCAACCTGACAAGTCATGTAGCGATTAAAAATTGGAATGCTGCAATAACAGTGTTAGAATTAGGATCAGTGACTGGTTTAACTCTCCCTGACAAGGAAAGCCTGGCAAACGACTCGGTTCCAGGCAGTAGGGAATCTTCAGCCTCACTGCACACTACCGATGCATCCTGACATGCCTCATCAAGACAGCCAATGTGGGCCTAGCAGATGACCTCAGAAAGTTTCCTCTCCTTGCCTTTCTTGCTCCTATGCAGTTTGTCACCAAACTCTAAGCTAAGTGTTAGGATGCATCTAAAGGGGTAAATGCATTTTTTGAGAACTTGCATAAAGCCTGGAGGTAAGGAAATGGGTTTCTGGATGCACTTTTTCCTCCTCACCCTTCTGGAAAAGAATTTTTTCAACTACTCAAACTCAGAGGTGGAAGGTTTCAGAGACCAGGTTCTTCCTTTATGAAATTTTATGAGAAGCTGCTAGAAGAAATTACTATGGAGCAATTACATGATCACAGAGGACTGAAATTTCCATTACAATATGTGGGTTCTGCCATGGTCCTACAGCATTCAGACAGCCTTAGTGATATATTCTGATAATGATTTTGGCTTCCCTGGTATCTCTCTCTTTCTCTGTAATAACATGCTGCCCTTTCTGCTGTACAGTTACAGGACAGATGTCTTTGACTGATGTATTTGAAACATAGGTGGCTTATTTTCTGTGCTATAATAATGAGTGATTTTTGGTATGTTGGGAGAACATCTCTCTTGGCACTTACTATATAAGAAACAAGTGACATTTTGAAATAAACAAGGTCTACAGGTGGTAGAATTAGCACTCAGTCATCCTGCATGCAAGGCAGAGCTTCAGCCACCAGAGAATACAAAACAAAAGGTATTTTGAGGTAAGCAGGCTAAAAGTTTGAGTTCATTATAAATAAACTTAAATTTATTCTCCATAGTTGTCGTAGTCTCTGGGTACATACAGCAAGTTGCATTTCCCTAGATAAAAGGGCAGGGATGTAAGCAGAGTTTGAAGATCCACAGTGGAGGTCTTCCATCCCCTAAGTGATATAGGGCTGGATTTCTTGACAGTTCTCCTGTGGGCTGTCTGCAGCATCAGATTTAGCAGGTGGGCAGTCTATTCACTTCCTCTGTTTTGTTCGTGTCATGCAAAGTCTGCAACGGTTGGATTTAGCTTTCATGTTTGTAGCTCTGTGACATTTCTGTGCCCCTTGGCGGAAGGAATCCTTCCCTCCCATTCCAGCAACAGATTGGTAAGAGATGGCCAAATACAGCACCAGCAATACTGACGGCTTTGCTGGTTAAAATATCTGAAAGCAAGAAAATGACAGGTTTACTGGATTAAAAAAAAAAAATAAATAAGTCTTTGAGGGTTTTTTAGTTCAGTTTTCTCAGTTAGCAAAATTTACTTACAGACAAGAAACTGGAGTATTTCAGTGTCCATACTCAGTCAAACTAATGTGCCATTCCAGTATCTACTTTAAAATGCAATTGTAGATACAATCTGTCTCTGATAAAATACTAATCAGCTCCGATTAATATTCATTGTATACATGTATGTATTCAGGATATTAAAAGGTATTTTCAGACAATCAGAGAGCATACAGCACAAAAGACATTTGTAGATAAATTGAACAAGCAGTGGTCAAGGCAATCTCTTGAATTCAGAGTTAGCAAAAGGCCAGCCACTTCATTTTTTCATTCACCACAGAGGATTAAGAAAACTGAGCTGATAGAATCTTGTGATCCCATCCACTTTGGGTGCATGTTTTCTAATTAAAATGGAAACTTGAGCAATTATCAAAATGCACTGGCTGATAGAGATGTGCTATTCATCTTCTGTTCAATCCTACATGTGCCTTGGAAGCAAGAGGAGTGTCTTCAGGTTCTGAAATAATTTAGACATTAAAAATGCCATGATTATTAGTACTATAGTCACTTTTAAGACAATCATCATTAGTGTTTTAGATAAGCCAAACCAAGTGTCCTGGTTTCAGCAGTTGCAGTCAGTTTTTCTTCTCTTTAGTAGCTGTGTTTTGACTTA
>NDXB01009646.1:0-23281 GCA_002631895.1 Agapornis roseicollis
GGGGCAGGAAGGAGGGGTTGAGTGGGTGAACGTGCTGCCTGGCTGGGTTCAAACTATAACAGATGGGTAGTTTTTCAGCTGACTACAGCAAAGTCAGAAATAGACAGAAACAGCACCTCTTGGAGTTCCTTCACTACTTCACTCACTATCAAGAGCACAGGCATGAATCTGACTGAGCACATCATGATACCAAAGCACGGTGTGTACTCATGGCTGCCTGCATGATCAGTGCTTCATTCTTTGCTTTTCATCCTTGGAGATCTAGGGAGCAGAGCCCAGCAGGTGATGGAGCTTCTTCCACAGGCACTTAGTGAGTGACCATCTGCGTCATTTGCTGGCCTTCCATCAGTGGTGACTAGAGTTTAATTTGTTGTAGAGGGAGCTCAGGCAGCCAGTGCAGATGCAGACACCAAAATTTAACATGAGCTCGAACTCATCCCACACATGTGCAGCAGCAGTGAAAAGTATAGAAAGTAAAATAGGATCAGAAGCTGAAGAGTCCTTTAATTATTATGCGAATTGTCTAACCTTGAACTTTGCTAAAAAATTAGTGTTAGTATATTCGAGATAAAAACTGCCAGGGAATCAGGTTTTAGTGGTGCTGCTGATAACATTTCAGGCAGAAAATGGAATGAACAGAAAAGGGTCACTCTGCCCTTTCCATGGCATCAGGTCAGTCTGCAGGATAATTTCTACAGCTGTTCTAGAGAAAAAATGTACTTTCCAAACCATCTGTGCCATATTCTGCTAAATCAGGGTGTTTTGTCTACTTTTCTTCTTTCTCATTCTTGCTGTGCTTTTCTATGGCTTATTTTCATGAGTTCAGGTGAAAGGCCAACAAGAGAAAGCACAGCTTAGCTGAATTTGGTAGCAGCTTTAAAGATACGCAAAAAAAAAAAAAAAAAAAACCTTAAGTAAAAAAAAATCCCCTATNACATTCAAGCAAGACTACACTAGCAGGTAAAATCTGGATTTGACAACAATAAGTATGCGATCTGAAAAACAAACAAACAAAAACAACAAAAAAAATCACCTGCAGTGAAGAAGAATCTCTGTGGCTGTAAGTGAGATTCCTTTTGTATTCATGTTGTTTGTAAAAAGAAGGAAAAGTTTTCAAATGCGAGTTTTGTACAAACATCTATCACCCAGTTTGTCCCAATCACTTGTTTCATATCTGGTGGTTTTCATGTACTGATGGGCACCATTTTTCAAGATCAGGATAATTCTGTACCATGACCAACTTATTTCCATTGCATTGTTATACTGTAAACAACATGTCACATAATATTGCTTGCCCTGGAATGACACAGTATGACTAGATTACAAATGACCGCTCCTCCCAAGAAACTTAAAGTAATATGTATCATTTCCAGCTGTGGGCTCACACAACAATTTTCGCCATAGGGAAACAACAGCAAACTAGTATGGACTAATGAGAGCAACCACATGCAGTCAACACTGCCAGGCAAAGCTTACCTGTTTTCTTGTGTTTGATTTGGAACCATTCACTGACATATCTATTTTTTGACAGTGTAGGTTTCCTCCATGCAGTTTGGGTCTGAGGCAAGTTATATACCAGCGTTGTTTTTTTACCGCTGTAAGCATCTTTGCAAACACTGAAAGAGACAGGATGTTACAGACTGTAGGAAAATGGGTTTATGAGGAAGAGCATCTGCAAGTAGCAATTATCTCCACTAAGCTGTTTGAAGTAGAAAGGACTAAGGGAAGTGGGTCCTTGCAGACTGAAGCTAATGCTTTTGTGTTTGCAGACCTTGCATTTCCTTGGCCCTACTGGAGTTTGTGTTGCACTTGGGAGACAAAAATCTGACTAGGCATGGCTCAGATAAATCTGCTCTCAGGTACCTCTTGCCACCAGTGTTAGCAGCAGAAAGCAATTAAAGTAATTTGCTTGCAAGGTGATGAAGTTTTCCATATCATGGACTGGGTCAGAGGCAGTAACTCTTAGTGGAGGAAATGGTGCATCTGGGGTGGTCCTGTGAGACATGGCTGAATATGGGTCACAGCAGGTTACTTACACAGAGTAAAACCAAGCCAGTGCTGCCATCCTGCATGGGCTGCCTGGAAGAGCCATCAGCTTTCACGAGGTTTCATTTCATTCTCTACAGATCAGGGCTTCAATCTTCAGACAAAAGCTAGTGCTTTCAGGAAAGAGCCTCAGGAAGTGCCAGGAGCTCCTTTAATGTTACACAGTCCTTTTTATCCAAGGAAAAAAAAAGTTAACTTTTGCAGTACATGCAGCTTACTTCCTAGAATGTTGTTACCTTGTAAAGTGTTTCATGAGCAGTGCAGCTGGTAATTGAAAGGATTAGTGCCTTTGCTGTCAAACAATGGGGATGCATTTTCAGGTGGCATTTGGCCATGCATGGTTGGCTTTCCTGGAGTCTTTCCTAAACTCAATCCTTCAGCAACATATGCTCCTTCTCCTTAGTCATTTACGTTGCAACTATTTGCGTTCACCAGTACTGAGGTTTGGTGACCTTCGGGGATGTCAAATGGATACCCATCTATCAGGATGTGGGCCTGCCCCATTTGCTGAGGAGGAGTGACACAGGTTTTAGGAGTATGTCCTTGCATGCTTGGAGCCAGTCAGTGCTTCCAAGTACTCCTGACAAGAACCAGTCTGGAACCATGGCTGAGTATTTATGGGATGATTCAGAAAAGAAAGTAAGACTATTTAAGATATCCACATGCTGCCCTGGCTACTGAGCAGATCCCAGGACTGAATCATGGTTGTAACCCTGCACTGTTGTTCTAATTAAAAGTGTAGGGAAAGTGTTACCAGTAAATGGTGCCCTTCGTGGTTTTCATTTTGTATCTCTGTAGAACTGATTTGTTTTCACCACAGTATTCGAATACTTAACATATTGTAACTGATGAGTAACTGTGGTGTAATATTATTAATGAAGAATCACATTGCTAGGAATGTATTTCTAAGACAGAATGTAAAAGCTATATTGTTCAGGTTTTCTACCTATGTGAAATCCATGTTTATTTTGCTAGCAAAGTGAATGCTTTATGCTACAAATAGAAACATTTGTTAGTTATTGCCATTATTTTTCTTTCTCTCCATATAGAACTCCCAGCAGTACAAATGCTTCAGCATAGTATAGATGTTTTTGCAATGGGTTTTACAGATACTGAAGAGAAAAATATCTTGCCTACTATCTCATAAAGGCTATTCTGAGAAAAACACATTGGTAGAACACAGACCTTGAATTTTTTTGACCTTTTGTGCTTTATTCTGAGCTATTTAAAGTCACAAATGTCATTTACAGTATTAATTAAACACAGCTTGACAGAAAGCTTGGATTAACTAAGTAAATATCTGTCATGGCAAGTGAAAAGAGGATCCCAACCTGAACAGAGAAAATAGGGATATTTTTATTTTGGTATCAGGTGAAACAGTGTCAAAAAAGAAGAGTAGTTATAATCATTATAGCTATTGAAAGTCAGTATCGTTGGAAAGAGGATGAATAAATAGAATTTCCCTTGTGAGGAACTTATTTGTTGATAGAAGAGCTTTTTGTGGCATGATCTCAAGATTGTTGAGCTATAAAAGGAATACTTTGTACCTGAAGATTTTACCTTTACCTTGTGTAAAGTTTTGTGTTTGTAAATCAGTGCACCCACACGCTGCTGATCAAGATCCTCTACAAGAGTTTGGGAAGCCACCCAGCAATATGAGCCATGCTCTAGGATTATATACCCTGCCTGGAGTCTAGCCTTCAGGAGCACTGGATGCTGACAATAAAGGGACGTATCCCAAGTAGATCTGTGAATAAGTGATACAAGGTAAACAATAGGTGTATGCAAAAAAATTGGGCATTCAGCTAAAGGAAGCAGACTGTGACAAGAGCAATTTCTTCAGCTGACTCCTTCTGATTGATATTTTCACAGTAAATGTTTTCTTGTCATTTGAAATCGATAGGAAGATTTCCAGGCCACTTCCCTCCCAGCTCTGTGTTTATGTCTTGTGTTTCTTCTGGGCAAGGCTTTAGTTTCTGTGTTTCTCATCTTTGGGTGACCAAATTGGATGACATGTGAAAGTAGTGTGCTCAGTAAGAAATAGGTATGTCCAGCCATGCAATCTGCCTTAGTAGATTTAAGTGGAGAAGGAAGACCATTGCTAACTTAAGCACTGACCTCTACTTCCTAAAGCTTGGTGAGGTACCTGTCTGCCTTTGCCTAAGCTGAAAAATTAATAGTTTCCAGTATTTTTAGTATCCCCATTTTAAAAGCTTGCTTTACCCAGTTACTGGAATGGAAAATACAGTGAATATTGAAAGGGAGCCCTTCTCATTCCTGTCCCTTGTCCCTTGCAGTGGTATCTATGCAGCAGCAGAGCTGGCGATCTCGGCATTCAGGGCTCAGGCAGAGGGGAAGATGCTAGTTCCCATGGAGACAAACTGCATCTCAGCTCTCAGGATGAACTGAAGCCAGGAAGAATGGGGCTAGAGGCACAGCATCCTACATTCTTTGCCATCCCACTGCCAGGTATTTGTGTCCTCTTTGTAGACATCTAAGGCAAAGTAAAATAGGGTGTTAGGCTGTTGTTCCCCGAGACTGTGCTGGGTTACCTGAGTGCACATTCTCTGAAGATATAGTCATTTAGACTTGTTTATGCTGTCTTTCTTTTCTTACATAGTATAAATCTCACTGAAAAACATACCTACATTTACATTCTAAATCTGGGGACAAACTTCATAGCAATTTATGTGTTAGTTCCCTGTGTCATCACAAGACTTCAGTGAGGGCACCACTTGAACACAAATAAAGGACTGTTTAAGATTCCCTATTTTCTTTGTCTTAATCATCCATCTTTAATTCATGAAATTCTATTAAAATGGATGAATTGCTTGAATTATTGTTTTAAATTCAGTAGTCTATGTGTCTCTCACATTTCCTCTCTTCACTTTAATTAGTATACAGCAAATTGTGGTGTATAAAATTGTAACATCTGAAATATGTACATTAAGTTTTTTAAAAGTAACTTTTTAATAACTTTAAATGTAGGAATAGAAAATTTTACTACAAGGAGTGTTTATTTTAAGTGTTTTTCTTTCTAATGGCTAGTCAGTTGGATCACTGTGGCCTGAGGGCTCCATTTTACAGTAGGGGAAATCTAAATATTGCAGGTGTCAGACTGTATTTGTAGCCTACAGAAAAGTTACCTTCCTAGGCAAGTTTAACACTTACTTAGGAAGCTGAACTAAGTTAACTTTAGTTAGGCAAGTAAAGCTGGAAGAGATGAAACAGTTTAGCTTATTGGACTGGAACAAAATCAGATACTTTTTGCAAGGTATTATCTGTCTAAAAAGTCTTCAGTGAAGGAGATTCTGCAACCTCAGCCTTTGCCAGTGCTTATCATCAAGAGTTATCTATATGCTGTTTAACTACCAGGCAGCAAATCTGCTCATGATTAAATTCCACTTTAACAACACCACCAGAACTTGTGGTTCCTCTCAAAAAGCAGAAATAATTATAAAAGGTAATGTACTCTGTATACATTTGATAAATGCAATATGATAAGCCAGCAGAGACTTCCATAAAAAAAATGGCAAAGTTAAATATAAAAAGTAAAAAAGCTTTTAAAACCTCTAAAGGAGAAAGCCTTTCAGTCAGTGAGGCCAATAGAAGTGTACAGGCAGTGAGGCTAATAGGAAGTGTAAAATAGAGCAGAAAAATTTTGTATGGAAAACAGCTGTCACACTTTGAGGTAACTTTCAGAGCTAAATTAGTGAAAATGGGCCCTGTAATCTTCCAGGAGTTCAGCCTCCTTAACTTAGCATTAACTTAAGTGTACAGTCTCTGCTTTGGAAATTCTGAATCTCTGTCCTTACAGGTCACAATAACCTTATTTTTTGTTGCAAATGGCCCAAGATGCTTATTTCAACATGCAACGTCACAAGAATATATATGCACGTAGGAGAGATACTATAGGTCTAAAATTTTGCAGAAACATGACTGGATTGTTCCAGTGGGAATGATAGTGCTGACTTCAAGTTTGTTTTCAGAGATTCCAACCTCCTAGATGTAAACAAGAAGGGACATGTGCACACACAAGCACACACATTTCTCCTTATAGCTCCTTCTACATAATTTCTAAGGAGTACTAAAGGAAACTTCATTTGAATAAAGCTAATCAAAAGAGATGTTGTCTTGAAATATTTTTTGCACATCCTAGATTATTTACTCAGTTATAGAACAGTACATCTACTTTTAATTTAGTTTTTTTTTTCTGGTCATATAGTAAGTAATATCAGCAGTCAAATAAAACCATTGTGGCTGCTTAGATAGAACTCAAAGGTCAACGAAAATAAAAATAGTGATAACACTGCTTGAAAAAGACTTGCAGCTAACTACACTTATACAAACAAGACTGTAAAATAAGTACCTGCTACATTAGCACTCTCATTTCACATCTATCATGCAGGGCCCTTTTGCAGCTAAGCAAGAGTACTTTAGACTAAATTGGCTGGCATTTATTGATAAGGATCCTGCTTTAATACCAGCTCCCTCCCTATAGCTACATCTAACCCTTGCCTATCTGTTTTCCTTTCAACCATTTTATTTCCTTCTATAAGTTTACAACATATGATAAAAGCTCTTTTGGCTGGTATTATTTAGCATCATTACCTGACAGGCACGGCCTTCAGATATAGGCAGGAGCCAGAAATTTGTTTAAAAAATCAGCAGGACTGGATTTTTGCTCTCAGGAAGGACCCTGGCCGTTCACAAGTCACTGCCAGAAGTAAAATGAGTCATGTGGAGGGATTGCCATCCCTGCACTTGTTCCCAAATGCTGCTGTGACACCAAAACCTAAAGACTGCAGGTGTCAGACCCAGTCTGAGCCACCCCAGGTCAGCCATTCCTGTCCCAAAGTGTTCCTGTCCAGGTTTGGGAGTTCAAGGGTATAAGAACAACTCTTAATAGCAGTCAGAGATGGACTTGAGGGAAAACACAGAGGCCAAAAATAAGGACATGCCAGGTATGGAGCTAGGATGAGGAGATGGCAATCCTATCTATGGATAGCAGTATATCTTTTACACTGAAAAAAGGGCTTTATTCAGCATAACTCCTTCAATCTCCACATCAAGAAGTGTCACAAAATACTACAATACTGATAAATACACACAAATATTACATATATTCTCAAATTATTAAATCAGGTTTAAAGGAATGAAATCTAAGCAAGCACACATCTCCAATCATGCATCTTTGTTTTTCTCTCAGCTTCTGATTTTAAAGTTATAGGTTTTACTTCCTGCAGATTTTTTTCTCTAGTCACAGAAGATAGAAACTTGTTTATGCAACTCATAAATGCAAGCTGAGACTCTTACATAATTACAGGTCTCCAAACAATATGCATACAAGAGCTGGCAAGGCTACCCTGGATAATCAGTTTTAAGACACAGCAGCCTTTGAAACAAGCAGAGAATCTCATTACCCAGCTGTATAAATCCATGGCTCAGCCACATCGTGAACTGTTGTGCGCAGTTTTCATCCTCCAATCTCAAAAGATACTGAGTATAACTGAGAAAGACTGAGAGCAGGGTGACAGTGATGTTCGAGACCACAGAACTATTTTTAAAAATATAGAACAGTTTCCATAGGAAGAGCAACTAAATAAACACAAGCTTAGCAAACCGATAAATTAGGAGTGAGGAGCAGGGAGACGTGGCACATATTTAGGAAATGCACAGAGATTGCTCTCTGCCAAAGCAAGAACTACAGGATAACAAGAAATAAACAGATGGCAGACTCAGAGCAAATGAAAGGAATTGATTCTTCACATGGATGCAGGTAAACTACAAATTTTTCAGGTGCAAAGCATCTGTATGAGTTCAAAAGATATCTGAAGTAAAAAATTTCAAAAGAAAAAAGCCCATCAGGGCTATTAATGGTACAAACACCATCTCTAACACAAGGAGTCACTAGAGCTGGAAAAGGGAAACATTATATTTTTGACCTTTTCTTTTTCTCTCCTCTAAGGGTCTGCTTTTTGGTTGTTTTGTGGCAGGACATGAGGGAAAAAGGATACATCCATTCCATGCTCCGAATCCAAAATCCTCAGTTTGTGTTTCAGAGCTACCCAGGATCATGAGTATTAGATTTAACCAAAATACACTTTAGGATTTTTTTTTTCCTCTGGATAACAGCCACTGAAGGTACAATGTAGAATCTGATTTAGTCTCCCCCAGTTACTTCTGTGAAATTCACAAAACTTCCTCCTGGCCTCTGAGCCCTTTCCCCCCATTGCTAGAAAGTTCTGAGCATTGCTAGGGGACTTTTAAGTGACAGTGCACACTCAGTGAAATGTTAAGATGCTTCACAGTATTTCACCACCAAGCCTTTGCATCCATGCTAGTGTATTTCCTCTGAGAGTGATGGAAACTATGTTTATGAGGGCACTGCTAATTCCAACTCAAACCTCACATCATTTCACTTTAAGCTATGCTATGGGTCCTGCATGGGTCCCAGGTTAACTCACACAGTTTGAGCATAGCTAACCTCCTCCCAGATGATGCTAGAAGGCAAACTACCCTTTTAAAAGCTGGTCCAGACACTGAGCTTTCACTTTTCTAGGGCAAATGATACTGGAGCATTTGTATGAGGGAGAAGGGAGGCTGTGAAGAATGGACCTGATATCTTGCATGGATAAAGGGAAGGACAAGGTCTGCCTCTGGAGAACTGGGCTCTGCGTTCAATCTCAGAGGTGAAGTATGTGTTTGGGGAAATCAGTGGTTATTCTGAATGAAGACTGATGCTAAGACACGTTCACACTGAGAGGTGTAAAATTAAGAAACAGCACAAAATTTCTCATTTCTCTCTTTAATCAAAAGACTTCTTCATAATATTAAGAAGGCAATCAACCTACAAATGATGTCTTTGAAGGAATAATCATTCATTGTTCATGATAACAAATGCATTTTCTGTGAAGGATTGAAATAGTAACCAATTAGCACACAAATATCTCTGCTGTTATTTGCAAAAGACAGTTACAGAATTAAGGCAATATATGGTATACTTGATATAAAAATTGGCAGTTGTCTTAAAATATATTTACATATGGCTGTGATTGAGTAGGTAGATAACCTGATGCTTAGCAGTGATCTCTGTTCCAATACTTCCTCCATCACTTTGCATCCATTTTGCTTTCAGTCTTCAGACACATATTGCTTCATCTAAAATTAAGTCCCCTGATTGTCTCAGTGGGTATCTCAGGCAATATTTGCAGTAATTATGTCACTTTGAAAGCAGCATAGGAAAACAATACTGTGCCATTTTATTTCTCTTTGCAGCTATCCAAACAAGATTAAAATGAATCAGAAGTGCACTGCATTCAGAGCAACACCGTAAATATAAAATCACTCTAGCACAGCAAGTGTCATTGAACAGCTAGCAGGAGTCCTCCTGACTAAACAAATATATTTTGCACTTCTGGAGCAATCGGAAATGCATAACATTGAGGGAGAAAATAGTTATCTTTAATAGTTTTAATAAGTTGTATTGTAGATATTATTCTATAACTACTTCAGTAGCTATTTTACAGAAGAGAACAGTGTTCCTAAAAATCAGCATTTCCAGTGTCATCCTTCTAAGCTTGCATGGAAATTCATTCACATCTTCTTTGTTACTGTTTTTGGTGTCCTCTGACAGGCTCCAGAGATCTGCTTGCTGAGTTTAGGGTCTGGAAATCTTAGCTAGCTCAAATTAGATACAAAGACAAGAAGATATTAAAACTTGACCTGACTCCACACTTGCTTAAGTGTGATATAAACATGTAAGTATTAAAGATGTGAATAGGGGCAGTAATAATCACTGGTGCCACAGAATGACCTGAAGAACAGATTTCTTGGAGGAACATTTTTATTGCACTTCTTTGCACCTTCTTATTCCTGGGAAACTCCCTCTAAGACTAAGGGAACTGCAGTTTGCAGTCTGCAAAAGTAAGATGTAGGTAGATAGATAAAGATCTAAAATGCAAGTATTGATAGTAGTAACTGGTGTTTGTCTCACTCAACTCATACCAAGTAAGAGAGGTATCATCATCAGAGGTATGACTAGAGGCTCAGCTCAACATACTGAATTTAACGAAATGAGTGAGGCTTAGAATCAAGTGCCAGTGGATCATGGTTTATCCATGACAAAAATAACTGAATGAAAATAAATTCAACCAGATTCAATGGTATTTGCCTTGTGCCTCCTTCAGAACACCTAAGTAGTATCTTTACAGTAAGATAATATCCTATGATTGAGAAGTGGTCATGAATATGTTTCATCAATGCTTTACATGGTTTTTTTCATGCTTTATTCTCCTTGTACCTTGTTAATTAGGTAGAAAAAAATCTACATATCTGATTTATTTCCTGCAGAGTCTGTTGCTTTGTTTTCAGTAGATTCTGTACAAGCAAATAAAAATTGCAGCTGGTTGCTTATGTTGGAAGTTGGACTGCAAATGTATTAATTGAACCTTTCAGAGCCAGCCTAATATGCATAATGTGTTCACATGAAAAATGCAAGTATCGCTACTGCGTGTTGACTGGCACTGCTTACCATTCACTTGGTTTTCAAGCTACGATGGAAGAATGGTTCAAAGTTAGGATGTACAACATATATCAACATGATAAATAAAATGTAAGCACCTTGTCTTTTTTTCTGAGAATCATGAAAAAAGTCCAAATCTCATTATAGAAGTAAACTTAAAGACAATTTCTCATGAGATGGGTTGTTATTCACAAAGCACTTTCAAAAGTCAGCCGAGAGATGGGAACAGGAGTTTGAATTCTGTTTCCCTGTTGCAATGGGCAGGGCACTTCTGTGCCCTTTTTTCCCCATCTATAAAATAAACATAGAGCAATAATGAGTTCTTAGGTTTTATGATTCACTTACTGTTTGCATAGCATTTTAAAATCTCAGGAGTAACATAAAAATAATAACTACTGGATGTATGATAGCAAATACCTTTAATTCCAGCATGTTCTTTTGTATAGGTTCTGTATTTTAATGAAATATAACTTGCAATTTTTATATAACAAGAAACAGATTACTAAGTAACATGCAAGTGAAAATTTGGCATGAAACACTCTAAACCAATAATTTCTATCCCAGGAGAAACAAAGGTATTTAAAAGATGCTTTTACAATAAAAACAAACCATTAAAAATTTGGCAGGGATTTTCTGGGCATAATCGCAGCTATGCTTGTTTCAAAATGCCTATTAAATCTGACTCACCAGTACTGTAAAACTAGCATGTCTCTGCCTATGGGAAAAACCTGGGCAATAATTTCAACTACTTTAAATTGAAAATTTAGAGCTGTTATAATTAATTGTGAATTAGAAACTGCTCAATGAAAAATAAAACAACCCAACAACAAAACAAAATAAGGTTGTTTATAACATAATGGATCATTACAAAACTGCTGGAGAGTCCAGAGCTTTGCCAGACAGAATACATGTAGTACAAGAGAAAGAAAGGTAAATAGACATATCACAGGCATAGCCATGTTTTTATATCAAAACTTTCTAATTTGTAATCATATCCTTCAGAACTGAGTCTCCCCTGGGGTCTAGTGGAGCCCACCTGGGTTTTGAAACCTTCAGCTAAGCCTTTGTGAATGTTACCTACCCTTGGAGCAAAGGAAATTTTGAAAGTCCCAACAACCTGGCTGCCCTCTGGTTAGGTTTGTGAGGAGTGATGAATATCTGATTTGGGATGGGAATTGATGAAGATGTACATAGACCTAATAGCAGCCTTCCAGTATCTGAAGGGGCCTATAGGGATGCTGGGGAGGGACTCTTCATTAGGGACTGTAGTGACAAGACAAGGGGTAACGGGTTAAAATCTAAACAGGGGAAGTTTAGATTGGATATAAGGAAGAAATTCTTTCCTGTGAGTGTGGTGAGGCACTGGAACAGGTTGCCCAGGGAAGCTATGAATGCTCCATCCCTGTCAGTGTTCAAGACCGGGCTGGACAGAGTCTTGGGTGACATGGTTTAGTGTGTGTTGTCCCTGCCCATGGCAGGGGGGTAGGAACTGAATGATGTTGAGGTCCTTTCCAACCTTAACTATTCTATGATTCTACGATTCTACATACAGTAGATATACGCATGTGTTTGATTCTCTATACAATGAAGCAGCTTTTAATGCTAAATGGGGTGGAAGGGTTGGGGGGAAGGTTGTTTTTTGGGATTTATAAACAGGCTTAGCACATACAACAGCACTCTCATGCACTCATGTACCTGTGCACGTACCCTCAGAGAGGATTTGATTCATAAGGGTTCATAAGGATGGCGGAATGGCAACTGGAAAGGGACATACTGGCAAATGTTCATGGAATCATAGAATAGTTTGGGTTGGAAGAGTCCTTAAAGCTCATCTAGTTCCAACCCCCTGGCATGGGCAGGGACACCTTCCACTAGACCAGGTTGATTGAAGTCCCATCCAACCTAGCCTTGAACACTGTCAGGGATGGGGCAGCCACAGTTTCTCTGGACAACCTGTGCCAGTGCCTCACCACCCTCATAGTAAAGGATTTCTTTCTTATGTCCAACATAAGATCAGCTGAAAACCATCAGAGATGCAGCAGGTATCCTCCATCATGTTGCTGGAATTTGTGCAAGAAAAAGGGAAATATATCCAAGTATATTGATGGGATTCTAGAAGGGATTTTTACCCTTGTAAAGCCTGAATATTCAGCACTGATATTATGGAGAAACTACTCTAGGTCAGATGTGGGAAAAAAGGAATTCAGTCATACTGTCCACATACCTGGAAATCAGACATGTTTGTACAGCTTTCTGAATCTGAACCTATATATTTAGTGGAAACCTAATGAGATATGGGCTTCTTGGCCAGCTTTGCAGTCATGTATTCATTCAGCATAATCACATTATACTTTAAGATTTAAAAAATGTGGGAACAAACTAGTGTTGGAACAAACTAGTGCCTTACGTTCCACATCACCTTGTCAGAAGTGACTTCCAAACAGGAGTTTTGCATGGAAACAGAAAGAACAAATAAAACCCTCCACTTTTTTTGTTTTCTGTAATTTTCTCCTGTTACATAAAAAGCAGCTCCAGCATTGGTTGTGAATAGCCACCGAGCTGGAACCATGGGGCTTATGGCTATTCTGTTCATAACACAGTTTCTGCAATTTAAAAGAGAGCAATAGACTAAAGAGGAGACTACAGTCAAACTGGGGCCAGCTGAAACGAATAGATTCCATCTGAATGGTAATTTAGAGACACCTTAGCATTGACTTTAAATGTGTTTCAGAAAGTGCTTTTCATAAGGAGGAGATGTGATTAAATTAAATTCCTTTCCAACAATAATTTACAGCTGCCTATTATAATCTTGTGAACAGTGTCAGTGGAGGTACTGAACATACCTCTTGCTAACTTGAACTTCTCTTAAAAATTAAAATTTCTGTATATTTGCATGGTATTATCCTGTTTCTGTCTAGCAGCACTTTCCATTCTATTCTAGAAGAACTGTGTTCTATTATTCATGGCTAATTTTAATTACTGTATCTGTAATTTCAGCCACATCCTATTTTACCACGTTGATTGTCCATTGAGATCCTGTGAACTGGAAACTGTTATTTCCATCTCTTCCTTAGCAATCATGACAGTTATTCAGTCAATCTTCCTACTGCAGAGTTTTCTATTCAGAGATAAAGTTTGTTGATTATTTATTTTTACAGTAATAGTGTCCAAAACAGTTAATGTTCAGTTGACTGCACATTTTCCTCATTAGGACGGTTATGGTTTCAAGCTGCGCTGTGTAAATCTAAACGTTTGTATGGTGAGAAACTCCATTTCTATTCTCATTCCCCTGCTTGCAAAAATATGCTATTCTTGAATGCACAGTAACTCATGTTCAGAGTCATGGCCATTTAAAATCCAGGAAGAGAGATCTACACATGGGTGTAGGAGTTCTCAGCAAGCACACTCAATTTTAAGCAAATTGTAGAAAAGCTGTCAAGTTTGGGGATTAAAATGACTTGTTATTGACAGCTGAGAAGGAAGACCATGCCTGGAAAAGACATAAGCTGCTGCCTGTTTGTTTTGCCATTCCTACCTGCCTGAAGCATGCTGCTTGTCCCTCCTGCTCTCTGCCCATGACTCTTCCCTGCAGCTCCCAGCCCAGCAGGCTCTAAGAAAGCAGATGTCCACAAGCAGAAAGGATATCACAGTTGTTTCAGCACCCATTGACCAGGGTCCTACCAAGCAGAACAGCATGGGCTACAGTGACTAATTCAGGAACCGACCTTTCCTGGCTGCCCATCCTACCATGGCCTTGGCTTGGGTCTAAGAGTTATTCTCAATCTCTCTCTCTCTCTCTGGCTTCCCTTTGGTGCAGAATGTACACACACACTGCCAAAACACTATTGCACACTTTTGATTCACCATTGGGAAATAGATTTGTCTTTCTTTTAACTTCTGCTTTTTACCTTTCTTTTTCAGAAAAGTTGCAGCTACCAAAATCACAGTATGTCCCTACTCATTCCTCCAACCACAGTGGATGCATGAAATCATTACATCCTGCTTCCCTTTCTGTCCCAGGATCTGCTCTTTACTTCTAAGCCTCCTCTGTTCCACTTTTTTTTTAGGTTCAGCTTTACTTTCTGTCTTGGTCACCTTTCCCAACTCTGGACTTTTTCAGATAACCTTAATTTTGGAAACAACTTTCCATTTACTATGCACACAATTCCATCCTTCCACATGTTTGTCCTTGTAAGATTCCCACTAGACAGCTTATTGGATCGTCAGTGCCTTTAAATGTTGGATAAATAAGTGTGAGGACCCAGTCTGGGCTTGGCACCTTCACCTGAAGTAAAGCATACCTCTGGCACAGATTTTTCTTTCTCACTGTGGGATCTCAGGTGTATTTGCAGGACTTTCATTTATCATTTGAAAAATGGGGATAATGCCTTCTTTTCTCTTTTCTTATTCTTCCTTGCATCCACCCTTTATTATGGAGTCATCCCAACAATTTTGATGTGGGGATCAAGACATCTGATGAGCTCCTATGGGGCTAATGTTACTTTGTATTTCAAAATGTCTGCATGAGTGTGAAGAGTTCCCATCCCTCTACTTACAGGCAGATGCAGAATTGCTTTTGAAGAAAAGGCCAGACAGTACTGCTATGTTGATGAGAGCTGGGCCACAGACAGCAGCCAAACTAACTGCTTGGACTGACATCGCATTAAAGCAGAGCCTTTATTTATTATTTAGTTACAGAGATCTGACTGAAATCAAGGGAAGGCAATGAATGAGGTGCAGAAAGGCCAACTAAAACTTCTCTTTAAATCTACCTGCTGTGAGGTGATTCTGCTCCTGATATTAATGCTGGAGCCACAAAATCAGCGAATCAGGTTTCTTTGATTTCTTTTTTTTAATTTCCAACAACTCACTACCCATTAGTGTTTATGATGAGCGAATAACCACATCAAGCATCTACTGAGTCTGGGACACTGACAAGTATTAAAGATTTGGATAGTGGAGCAGATTTCAAATGTTTATAAATTCACCATCTGTGGCTATCAAAACCCTCTGCAATGCCATATGTGAAACTGATTCAGATACACTATAAACCCAAACTGGGGGAGAGGGCATAAATTGTTGGAAGTAAATATTTATCTGAAGACAAATGGCAAAAATGTCACTGAATGGAAAACATTACTATTTGATTTCTTTGGGAAAATGAAGGAAGAGCCCTGTTTTTCTGGACTGGATGACCAGCAGTATTTCCAGCTTTCTGGGTATCCACAGGAAGCCAGGCATTTTGGTTATTAGGAAAAGTCTGAGTACATTTGTCTCAGGACTGTGATGCCAACTTCCAGCATGCATTTACTTGATTTTCAGATGAGCTTTTGATATGTCACCATGCAAGATTACACACCTGTGAAGGTTCTTCATAAACTTTCCAAAAGATACAGGGTGAGAGAGCCAAGGAGCTTGCTTGGCTGACATGAGAGAAGTGTCCTGAATGATTTCCTTTTCAGCTTTTTGCAAGAAATGCCTGAATGTAGAAATCATTGTTTTCTGTAGATGGACAGGTCTGTTCGATGTTCAGCTGCACATACAGTTAGTATACAGCTAATAATTACCACCCTCCTTCAACTTTGGTAAGTTTAGTATTAATGACAGTGTCATCCCTACTTGTCATCATTCCCTCCATCCTCTCCTAAGGAGGGACTGATGTTCCACTGATACTCCTGAACCCAGAGTGGCACCCACAGGGCCGGGAGCCCTTGGCTGACTGGGCTATTTGGAGACACATAGTAGGTGTCTGCCAGGTAAAGTGCTTTCATTTCTGATTACTATGTATAGTGAGTGAAAATGTCCCAAAATGTCAGATGCCAGCATGCGCACATGTCTAATACAGCCACATACATAACAAAGAGAAAAAGTCCTTTAGTGAAAATATCAGCAAGTCTGATGTAGAGGAACAAGAGAGACATTTTTCTTTGTTTATTCAGTAAAGATAGAAAAAAAAAGATACTGGGGAAGTGGAAATTAGTGGTATGGGACAATATTGATGAAAACCCCCACATTCTAAAGGTATCTATAAAGTGGTTTAGTCAGTGGGAAGTGAGGTCTAATTTGGATTTAAAAGGGAAAAAATACTTGAACAAATTATTACTTTTTTTTGGAAAGCAGTCTGTCTGCTTTGCAACATCTAAATAATCTATGACATATCTTCAGACAATGGGATGTCCTGATGTACTGGTTGAGAAATACATGGCAACCAAAATGCCAGTGGGTCACAGCATTTAAAAGGAGGAAATTAAGTAAAATAAAAGCAGAAGGGATTCTCACGTTTAGAAACAGGGTAGATAACTAAGAAGCATGGGAACCTCATGAAGCCTTGGGTGGCATGGTTTAGTGTGAGGTGTTCCTGCTTATGGCAGGGGGGTTGGAACTAGATGATCTTAAGGTCCCTTCCAACCCTAACTATTCTATGATTCTATGATTGTACAGGTGAGAACGATTCACCGCTCTTCATCAAGAACATGATTTGGGGTAATGGCAATTAAACAGTAGACATTTTGTCCCAAAAATACAACTCTAGAATAAAATGAAGTTCCATTCTTTGTCTTGGTAAGTGTGAGATACATGACTAGGAAGGCAGAGCAAGTGCTGCTAAGGTGATTGCATCTCAACCACCTTGCTGCAACATCCCTGAAGATGAAAGGGAATCAGTCCTGAGCTTTTGGGCTGATATGAAGGGAGACACAGCATCTTCCTGACAGTGGAAATAAGGGGATAATTTGGAACAATACTGATGTGATTGCAAGGAAAGCTGGCCATACTCCTCTACAACAGGAGATTCCACTTCAAAATTTCCTTGGATCTTCCCTTTGTGGAACAGTTCTTCCAGGATTTCTCAGAACAAGAAGCAGTGCACTACCAGTAAATCCTCCATAAATTGCTCACCCCAGACATTAGCAAAAAAACCCAATCCAGCTCAATAAGCTTCATATCCTTTCCAATTATAGATTACTCCTAGAAATTACTGCTCATCTCTAAATGTTTATGATACTTTTCCTTATTTAATAGATTGTCTGGAAGTGTGGACAAGATATATTATAATGTATTGCTACTGTAAGGATTAGTCTTGTCATCAGAATATTTATTTTAAATTAAATGTTAGTTCTTATGAATATATTCTAGAGACCAACAAGAGGGCTCCTTGCCCTGCCATACCGCTTAGTCATGTCTGTGCAAAAACCTTAGCTAGAAATTGAAGAAAGCAGGTGCTTTCTGAGCAAGGGGTTGACTAACAGTGCAGGAACCTTGAGTTTCTGGGTCACCAGCATCCCCAGCTTTAGGGGAATGTCACTATAAATTCCTTAATTGTGTCACAAAGTGAGTCAGGAGATAAGAGTTTGCTATATTATCTCCTTTGGGCAAGGACCTACATTACACCTACATCCACACCTCCAGTTTGCCTAAACTTGGCAGAATTTAAGCAATTCTGCCAGGTGAGGGAACAAGAAAGCTTTCTTGTTCACAGCAGAGCCTGACTTACAAGAGTTCTGAAAGTTGCTAGGCACCTCTGAAGTTATCCCAGTCTTGTCTCAGTGCCTGGTGCCTAAACTGCCTCCCATATGTTTTACAAGTTACTTCATCTGAAGTTCTATGAGATTTTTTTCTTCTGAAGCACCAGTGAAAGCCAAAGGTTATTCAGAGAGATGATTAAGGTTTAATCCAGTAAAAATTATGTAAGCATAGCTAAAATTTGCCAATGTGTTAATTTGAAAAGTTTACTGGATCAGGTTCAATGTATCTTTTGCCAGTATCTAAGCTGCTAAAGCAATTGTCTTAGATGAAAGAAACTCAGTTTGAATTTTCCCTGCTGGAGGGATTTCAATCCAAAATGAGCACACTGACCACAGTCACTTGAAGAAAAGACATATTCTGTAATATGCTTTGAAGTTGAGCCACTACACAGCTGGTAAAGTGAGAGAAATGAAATGTGATTGCAACTTTTAGTGGTGAGGTACTCAGTAAAAACAATGGAGTCCAAAGATCTTTTTCCTCTGGAATTTTCTGTATATGTTATACTAGTCACTGGATTAAATGACAATAACAAGGTACCAAACATTTTGCATCATTATCTGAAGCTGTTTTTCTGAAATCCCATTGTTTTAATCAATAGTTTCTACTACAAGGTAATTATATAAACCGGCATGTTTTAAGAGGTGCTAATGTTTAATTTAGTCATGTTAAATTATTGTTTAGAATTTTCTGCCAGTGTATTTTAATGTACAGTCTCTGACCCAGCATCTCAAAGGGAACCCACATGGATACACATAAGTGCTTGATAGCTCATGGAGTCTTGATGAGGACATACTGGAAAGCTCTAAGGCCTAAGCTATTCCTGGAGCCTTGAAGTCACAGAAAGGCAACAGCCAAACTTTGCAATCCACACACAAATAAAGGAATCTAATCATATTTTCATAACAATGTTATGGTAAACTATGTAATGGTTTATTTGGAAGTAATAAACCCTGGGCTCTTAGTTTGGAGGAAGGTAGAAAAAATGGTCACTCTAATACTTAGACATCCATTAAAAAAGGGAAGACTTGAAACAAATCAAAACTGTTGGCTTCTGTGTCATGCATATACAAATTAAGAATTGTGTCTGGAAGCAGGCAGTAATATAGCAATACTTCCAGTTTGGTTATAGGTATTTACAGACATCTTTGAAGGTGACTAAATCATAACTGACTCAAGTGAAATCCACATCCCATTCCCTCCAGTAAATAAAATTCTGATAAATTAATTCTGCATACGTAGTTCTTTGTGAAGGCATAACCCTTAATTAAGCAGCTGCAATATCAAGACACACTGAATTATACAAGTGGCCAGATGTGGCCTTTTAACAAGACACACCATCAGGGATAAAAGACTAAAGAGAAGGTCAGCCATGACTATCCCAGTCCAATTAATTAGCAGGATGAGAACTGAAATCCTGCAAAATATAATTAATAGTCATGTTGTCAGCTTAGGGCTGAACACAAGTAACTGAGCAAAGCACACTCATGGTGCCTACCTAATCTCACCAGCACACAGTCTAAGTGCTAAAAGCTTCTCTGCAATTTGTATTCAAAGATCAAGATGGCTCAAACACAGTTACCACAAATAGTATGGGACCTAATGAAGATCCTTAGAGAGTTGAGCCAGTGTTGTGTGCTAAGAAACTCAGCTATGAAGTACACCAATGAAACTAGGTAAGGCATACTTGTATAACTGCATATACAATGAGATTTATAGGAAAAGAAAAAATTTAAGTTACAGTAAGGTAAATCAAGCCAAAAAGTTGTGAGAAGTTAGAAATGCTTTTACAAATAATACATGGGGACATTTTGAGCATTATAGAGGTTTACTGGAAAATAAGATAAAATTGATGCAATCTGAATGCTGATATTTCAAGACAGCAGTTTGACAAATTATGAAGTATTAAGGGCTTGGTTAAGCCAGATATTGATAAAATGAAGTTTGGATGTCATCTGTAGAATAATTATAAAGATAAAACAATCTGAATATGTAAGTATGATGGGATTATAAACAGCAAACAGCATAATCAGATATCGAACAGCTGGTGCTCTAAGACTGTTACAAAATTAGTAGGTTATACAAAGATAAGAGATGAAATAGGTAGATTTTAATTATCCATTTGATAGAGCACCCCATGAGTATCTGAAAATGTATTAAAAAACAATTGGATAAAATAATCACTAAATAATCTGAAGAATTAATGATGTTGTGATAAATGGCAACTGATCTTATTAGTGGAGGAAGCACATGGTTCACTTTGCTTAAGACCATTATCAGCAACCTGACTGCTTCTTTTGAGAAGAAAAGATTTATGAGGAAAACCTTGTAGTTCAGCATTACTCCAAAAAGAGAGAAACTAAAACCCATTCTGTGACATATGTATGTTATGTATGTAGTCTGCATGTAAGTTATGGTATGAATGGGGTAGTTTTCAATACAGAAAGCAAGCAAGCTAACATCTGTATATAAAGTGTAAAGATGTTTATTCAAAGTATCAGTAGACAGTACATGATTCACTGACATAGCAGCCCACACAGACTGTTTATGATCCAGATTATTCATAACATGAAGAAGTGATGGCCAAGATGATCAGCAGAGGCAGAGAGTAATGAGAATACCAGTCCAGGTGACTGAAGGACTTGTTGTACTGAAAGCAAGTCAAAAGTGCATGAAATTGAATGAGATTCAATTCTTAAAAATGCCTCTGTGCACAGTATTTAGGTGCGCTGCTCAAACAGCATGAGTAATGCTGCTTAAAGGTGTGCACAGTCTGGAATAAAGTTCTTGGGGGAACATGCTTGTAGGCAGGTTTAGAAATTTGTTCTCTGGTTGGGGTTCCTTTACTGTAGCTTTAGAGAGAAATATCTCCACAGGGCTCCACACTTTGGTCTTTCTTCTCTTTCCATTTTTTTATGATGATATCCAAACTTAGGTGCTTTCTCCATTGACACAGTTTATAGGTCCAGTGGTTTAATATACCTCAATTAAAAACTGCACCTATGTCTCTGAATTGTCTCTCCAGATATCTAGAAGTCTGGTCAAAGCAAACATAACTAAGAGAAACCTTTGAAGTTCCCCATCATTTTTATTATTTCCTTGTGAGATCCCTACAGACATCATTGCTCACCCTACTTGTTTCTCACATCTACAAATGGGAAGTTGTCTTGGCCCTAATTTAACTTTCTTGTTCAGACTGTATCCAAGGTTCTTTCTCTAGAGCTCTCAGACTCTTTCACAGCTTTTCCATGTGGTTGCAACTCTCCCACAGCATTTTGATGTCTGTGACTGATTAAATTCAGTACCTTTTTCTCTAGCTACACTGACAGAAACAACCCCAGCCTGCTTACAGCTGCTCTTCATGGTCACCATCCTAGTCTGATGCTTTGAAAACACATTTCTTGATCATGTCACACATCAACAGTTGACTTTCAAGAATGGCAGGGTGTGGGTCTTGCTAGGTATCTCTCTCACAGTACCCTTAAGTATTTTAGATCCACTTAGTTTTCCTCCTTCATGTCTCCCCTTTAAGTTCTAATGTGAGCTGATTATTTCAAAGAAAACAAAATCCTTGACCACAACAAGGATTTTTACCTGTTACTCTGTCAGATACTCTCATTTTCCCCATATGTTTCTCTGTGTGTACCTTTTGTATAAAAATCACCCATTTTGGGTTGCAGACTCCCTTTGGAGTGTGTGTGTAGCACTTCTCACAAGGAGTCCTTCTCACTGACCTCACTTCTGAATTCCACAGGGAAAAAAACCAACTGGTTGTGAAGTGAACCAGAAGGATAGCAAATAGCTAAGTCAGTAAATAAGCACAGTGACTCAGTCTGCAATGGATCTTGTATTCCTGGAGCAACCACACACACCACAATACAAAATAACACCAAATATATCAGTCACTCTAGGGTTTTGTTTTTCCCTCTTCACTATGGTATAAAATTGTACATTTACTTGCACATTGCTAACAACTCCTGAAGGTACACACAATATCGCAACAGTCAATGAGGCACGCAGTTTCTCCTTACGGTGTGAGTAATATCTTTGATGGCTTCTGTCATTGTGCATACACCATCAGATTTAACTTTTTTTCTTTCACTACTTGACCACCAGGGTACTTACTAATAAAATTTTCCCTAATTAAATTTTCCCTCCTATAGCTTTATGCTAAAGTTATGTACTAGCCACTTTCTCACGAGTGTCTGCACCACACTAGGTTTGCATTAATTCTGAGGTTTTCTATGTTTCTGCTCAGCAGGAGGAAAATGTAAGTGTTTTAAAGCCAGGCTGGAATTCTTTTTCCTTTGTGTATCTAAAATTTACTGTATGATTCTGAAAGGGATAATCATAAATGTAAAGGGGCAATTCTCACTGATGCTACTGAGAATGTACTTTCCCCAGCAGTTAATTTTAAAAGGTTGCCCTAGATCGTGTGTGTTTTAAACACTGAGGTACAAATAAATCATCCTTTCTTTCTCTGCTGCCTGAACAGCCAAAGCTGATTTTCTGACATGCAAACCTACATTATTTCCCTGATCTTTTAACCTGATACACATACTTTATCTGATGCTCTTCCTATAGGAGAACACAAAAGTGCTGTAGACATAATAATGTCTCTTGATCTTCAAATTCAAGACCTGCACAGTCTTGTATTCCCAAAGTCAGAAGTAATGTGCATGGGGGATCTTAGTCAAAGCTGCTTAGCTGCTGAGGGATTTAGAAAATACATTTTATGCACTCCCCTGGCCACTGAGCTGTAGGATTTTGGAAGCGGCTTGCTCTTTCTCCGCTTATCATTTTAATCAATTAAAAGGGTTGTCCACCCTGTACTAATCTTTCAATCCTTACCAGATCAGAAGTCTCCAGTTGATTATCATTGCAGATTAACAGGACGTCAGAGAAATGTTAATTTGTATGTTACAAAGTCAGTGTCAGCATTCATTGTACATCTCTAAGGTCTGCAGAGCGATGAATATGATTAAGAAAGGAAAAAGAAGAAAGCTTGAGGTATTACTGTTTCTGTCTTGTCCAAATCACAGAAAGACATAAAAGACTGTACCCACAGCTCTGCTCAAAGAACAGAGATGGGAAAGAAGTGCTTACATTTCACTTGTTCATACGCTGACAATACAAAAAAAAAAAAAAAAAAAAAAAAAAAAAACAAACCACAAAACAAAAACAAAAAAA
>NDXB01009646.1:23379-46711 GCA_002631895.1 Agapornis roseicollis
CAAAAAAAAAAAAACCAAACCCAAAAACAAAAACAAAAAACCCCAAACCAACCAACCAACCAACCAAAAACCAAAAGAACCCAAATCAATCCAAAACCTATTTCCACCTCTTTACCTATCACATATATTCTAGGAGTCAACAAAATACCGCTGATACCATGATGTGAAAGGTTAGGTTATAGGGTAGAGCAACAGGAAGTCTGAATGGTCTTGTAGAGTACCTGATCGCCTACATAAAGCACACCTTATCTGAATAAATTTTGGATCTGTCTTCTAAGGCAAAAACCCCAAAAAGCACTTCTACTGCTTTTCCTGCCTGTGGAGCCAAACGCATCTTTCCTGACAGTTTTGTCTGAATTTCCAAACCATGAGGATTGCAAAGGATGATTTTGGGAATTCAGTATATACCCAGACTTGCTTCTACACGGTGCCAGGACATGCCTTAGGGAAGATGGGCAGGGAGGAGATCTTTTTGAGCCCTACAGGTCAGCCATAGCTAGAAATGCAGGATTTAAAAATTAAGATCTCCTTTCTACCATGCCTACTTGGCTGCTAGGACTTTTTGTCCGAAGCTGCTACTGTTTGCTCTGATCCCATTTTTGCTATTGTGTTAAGGCCTTTAATAGTTTCATTATCCAGCTGTGACCTTTTTGTTCTCATTCCATGAAAGAGACAGACCTAAACTTAGAAGATTAACCCTGTGGTGAGAGAACTGAATTTAGAAGATTAACCCTATGGTGAGAGAGCTGAGCTTTAAGGCTTGTTAAACTATGTCAAAGCTTCAGAACTATTAAGTTTCTATTAAAAATAAATTTCTTACCAAGACAGCACTCAATCCCAGTAAGAATGATTTTATTTCATTTTCCAATTATTGTATGACAGATTCTCCAACCTGAAACGCACACTCCTCCTACACACCTAACTTAACATTATCTTTTCTGCATGTTACAAGTCAAAATGCTGGAAATTCAAAACTAAGCTAAAAAAGTATCTCCTTATTTAAATTCAAACACAAGGCTCTCTTTGAAATAAGCTGCTGAGAGATGCTGATCTGAGCTTTGTGTAAACCCACAAACACCTATTAATCAACAACTGGGAACTGACAAAATCCACCCATTGGTCCGGAAGGAGCTGGCAAATGAAGTTGCTAAGCCACTGGTCATCATATTTGAAAAATCATGGCAATCAGGTGAAGTTCCTGATGACTGGAAAAAGGGAAATATAACCCCCATTTTCAAGAAGGGGAAAATGGATGACCTGAAAAATTACAGACCAGTCAGTCTCACCTCTGTGCCTGGCAAAATCTTGGAGCAGATTTTCCTGGAAGGCATGCTAAGGCACATGAAAAACAGCAAGGTGCTTGATGACAGACAGCATGGCTTCACTAAGGGGAAATCCTGCCTGACCAATTTGGTGGCCTTCTACAATGGGGCTACGGAACTGATGGACAGGGGTACAGCAGTTGACATCATCTACCTGGACTTGTGCAAAGTGTTCAACACTCTCCCACACACCATCCTTGTCTCTAAATTGGAGAGACATCAATTTGATAGATGGACCACTCGGTGGATAAAAAACTGGTTGGATGGCTGCACACAAAGAGTTGTAGTCAATGGCTCAGAGTCCGGCTGTAGGCCAGTGATGAGTGGTGTCCCTCAGGGATGGGTGTTGGGACCGGTCTTGTTTAACATCTTTGTTGCTGACATGGACAGTGGGATTGAGTGCACCCTCAGCAAGTTTGCCGATGACATCAAGCTGTGTGGTTTGGTGGATATGCTGGAGGGAAGGAATGCCATCCAGAGGGACCTTGACATGCTTGTGAGGTGGGCTGATGCCAACCTCATGAAGTTTAACCATGACAAGTGCAAGGTCCTCCACCTGGGTGGGAGCAATCCCAGGCACAGCTACAGGCTGGGCAGAGAAGAGACTCAAAGCAGCCTTGCAGAGAAAGACTTGGGGGTGGTGGTCGATGAGAACATGAACATGAGCCAGCTTCAGTGTGCGCTTGCAGCCCAGAAAGCCAACTGTATCCCGGGCTGCATCAAAAGGAGCATGACCAGCAGGAGTACTGTGTGCACTTCTGGTGTCCTCAACATAAAAAGGACATGGAGCTGTTGGAACAAGTCCAGAGGAGGGCCACGAGGATGATCAGGGGACTGGAGAATCTCCCATATGAAGACAGGCTGGGAAAGTTGGGACTGTTCAGCCTGGAGAAGAGAAGGCTGCGTGGAGACCTCATAGCAGCCTTCCAGTATCTGAAGGGGGGGCTATGGGGATGCTGGGGAGGGACTCTTCATTAGGGACTGTAGTGATAGGACAAGGGGTAATGGGTTCAAACTTAAACAGGAGAGGTTTAGATTGGATATAAGGAAGAAATTCTTTCCTGTTAGGATGGTGAGAGGCTGGAATGGGTTGCCCAGGGAGGTTGTGAGTGCTCCATCCCTGTCAGTGTTCAAGGTGGGATTGGATGAAGCCTTGGGTGGCATGGTTTATTGTGAGGTGTCCCTGCTTATGGAGGGGGGTTGGAACTAGATGACCTTGGGGTTCTTTCATAACTATTCTATGATTTTATGATTCTATGATGATGAAATACAGTCAGGTGAAACACCTACTGTTCTTCCTCCTCATTCCTTCCCAGAGAAGCAGGTACCAACAGATTACAGGCACAGTCTTGCTCTTCACATTACGAGCATTGTTATTGTTAAAGTCCTGTCAAACTTTCTCCTTTTAAATGATGAACTGGAGCAGCTTTGGCAATGTCTTATTTCTCTGATGACATATCCATATATCCCTGAACAGGGGATATATTCTTGACAGGTGCCTTGCAGCAGCACACTTGTAAATGTTTTCTTAGGTAACCATTTTCTCTCTTCCTCACTTTTTCTCTGTTTTCCCCACTACAGGTGTCAGGTTCCTCAATAAGCCCATTAAGCCAAGAGAACTGCCTCCATCACCTTTCGCGTAAATAAAAGTTTTACATCTTTTGTGGTTATTGGGATTTTTTGTTATCATTCCTTGTTGACTTTCTTTTGTCTCTAGCAGACGAGGGTGAGGCTCTTCACATGCATTTCAGAAGTGTAGGCAATCACCTGGAAGTGAGGATGGCGTTAATTCAAGGTTAAAGTTTCATGCTGCTGCAATTCACCACAACCTTTTAAAAAGCCATCAGGAGGGACTGTACTGGGTCACAGCTCTTGTGCCAGTCCCCTGCACGTGCTCTTCATACAGGCCACCAGCCCTCATGGACGAGGGGATGCAAATTCTAGCTCCTTCTTTTGATTGCTCTTGGGGAAGTTTCCTTAGTCTGGCACTAAAAAACCCCCAGTGTATCCCAAAGTTGACTTCTTTCAGCAGCCAAGGCTGAATGCTTTCACAAATCAGCTGTCTCTGAGCTCCAGCAGGCCTTTTTATGTTTTTCATTGATTTTTCCCTATACTTTTCATTATTAAAGTCAGAACCTAAGCAAAAAAGCACACCACCTATAATTGTATACTCAATAATCTTATGCTGCTCAGCATTTACCGTGATTTGAAAAGCATAATAGAATTACAGTTAACATCTATAATCAGTCACTCAGTACAATTTTATATTGTGAAAGTCACCAAAAACACACAGGCTGTAGTTACGATTATTACTTACACATAGCAGGCTTTGCTCTTCTGGTAGTGATGAAAGTTTAAGCTGAGGTATAGAAGAGGGCCTAGTGACTTAGAATAACAGACTTCAATGCAGGCAGGGACAGCTGTGATAATCTCATTGAGCTTACATGTATCACAGTCCACTGATTTCCACAACTCATGCCAAGACTGGACTTCCTCCCTGTCAGCAAAGATTTGGAGGGAAAAAAGGTGGTGAACCACGGTGGAAACAGCTGTGCTGTAGCTTCCCTGAAGTGTTCGTAATTGTTTATAGCAGCACAAGGCAGGGATTTGCAAAAGCTATCAGTCTCTTCTTCTGATGTGGCACTACAGACAAACTTTACATTCACTTGAGGACTGGAGTGGTGTTAGGAAAGTGTAGCATAGGTCCCAACAAATAAAGTGAGGGGTGGCTGCGGTCACATCTGTCTGCTGCAAGAACTGGATGAGTTTTTCAGCAGAAAGTACCACATCCATCGTTAGGCTGCTTAGAAACAAACTGATGTTTAGCATGTTCAATGTTCTGGGAAGAGGCAGACACACAATTTCTAAAAGCTAAAGTCAGATATGTCAGTCATATAAACTGTACAGCACAGGCCAGAGACCTTCTCAAAGTGCAGAGTAACAGAGGGTGGACTCTTACATGCCTTTGCATATAACTAAGTGATAATTACAGCTGGCCAGTAGCTTCCTGTGGAGTCACAGAATCTATGAAAGACTTCCCATATAAGTGTGATGCATTCTGATGTGATAGAGAATCCAAGACCCACTTCAGTCAGCTTCTCCAGTACTTTACTTTCCCTAAAAAAAGGCCCTCGGGTTTCTGATCTGAATTCTTCAAACTATGAGACTGTATTTTGTTTTGCTTTCTTGTTTCAGTTTATTTCCTGGCTCTGACACAGGCTTTCCTATATAAGCTTGGGTTAGTTACTTGATCTTTTCTTACCTCAATTCATTGTTACAAGGAGAAGTTTACAACCTTTTCTTTCTCTAACCTCTATATTGTGTCAAGATCAAAGACTCCCTTGGGCATTGATCTTTTCTGCATTTGACATACTTTCTTGAGTGAAAGTGCCGTTACTTTGGCTATGGCTTGTATAACTGTGCTGGAGTAGACCCTAAGAAAAGTTATTTTTTGTATTAAATGTGTCAGCATCTTTGCAGATTTCATGTTATTTATGTTGCAAATTAAGAAAGAATAGGTAACTGCACCAAGTCCTGATTACTGCAATAACTTTTCTTCTCCCAGCACACATGACAGCACTCACCCAGCTGTCCAAAAAGGCTTCACATTGTGAAGCGTTAATATTTTACCATCTTCCTCATATCACATCTGAGCAAAGCTGCTTGGATTTGGGTCTTGCCAAAGAGCATTCTTTCCAAGAGAGGTAATGGAGCATCTAAAAGCACTGCAGCCTCCCCATTAGCCTTTTCTGGGTGTTGGGCTCCTGCTTGCTGCCATGACCAAATGACTAGAAAGCCCATTATTTGACCCTATAACATAGTGGGATGCTACCTCAAATAGTGATCCCATATTTGAGGCAGTCAGATACATAAACAGAGAGACAGAGAAACCTCTGTGATTCTCTGGATGTCTGGTGATTGTCTGGGATGTTTGCCATCACTTAGCTTCTGAATGCCCTACTAAATCTCTTGTTTTATTGTTTTATTACAGAGACAGAATTAAAAAGAGAAAAGCAAAGAATTTAGAACATACAACAGAACTGTTATTAATGATCCTGCTAAAGTACTACAGAGATTTTTGTAGGACTTCATGGAGGTGCTGTCATACGTATGAGACTATAAGGACCTAAGTGGTATTTTTGGTCTTTTTAGACCATCTTACAGAACTGGAAAAACAGATCAGCATTAGGGGATATGAGCCATGATGTATTTCACCGTACAGCAACTACAGGTCTGATTTTCTTACCTTGAGTAACGCAGGAGACACTGTCCTGATGTCTTACCTCTAGATGGCACTGCCTGGCAGCCTGGCTTCAGCTCACCCCCCAACCTTTACCTCAGTTTCATAGCCTGGTTTTTACTTCACTAAATATTGAGCAGAGAATAGGACAACGAGATGAGGGAAATAAATTTCTCCTACTCTTGATTAAAGTAGCAAATATTCCCTTGTCTTATACTTGCAAGTAAAAGAACAAATAAGTCTTCAACCAAAGTGACACAAAGCAGGAATTCCTATATACATGCATTTAGAGTGTCCTTTTGTGTGTGTGTGTGTGTGTGTGTGTGTGTGCGTGCAGCAGATATTTGTTCTGGGTTCTCTGCTGGTAAAGCCAATATTCTAGTAGCATCAAGATGATAAGTTGCATTGTTATGAATTTGTGATCTATTTGATTCTCCGGCAATCTTAGGGAACAATGGTTGATGCAACTAATTTTTCCAGATTGACTGTCCCTTTATAACTCATTATGGTACAGCTTGCAATTTGGTTTTGTGTGCTTTAAATTGCTTACCAACATTTTGGAGAATTTTATACTGCAAATCCAAAACTCCCTGTGAAACCTGTGTTAGTAAAGAGATAGCTGAATATTTAAGATCTTTGAGTTAAACTGGCTGCATTCTTCATCATCATAGTAGATGACAGTGCTTCAAGCCCATGTGAGTAGTTGGCTTGAGTTTTTCAGTTTGACAATAATCCTAAATAATTTTTAATTTTTAAATTTTTTTTAATTATTTCAGTTGTAACTTATTTACTTGAACATTTGCAGAAAAAATATAAGCAGGAGAGGAAAATACAGTTTTTTAAGAGCTAAGAACTTATATTGCCCAACTACCTGTAATATTTGCTGCAGTCCTTTCCTAATCTATTTCTAGGTTTCCTTTCTAGCCCATGGAGCACACTGTAAGAGTACATATAGGTACATGCAACTACAGCTTTCTGTAGGGGAGCATCCTTTGCATGTGGTAGAAGATGGCCAGCCTTTCAGTTAGACATGGTAATAGAATCATAGAATAGTTAGGGTTGGAAAGGACCTTAAGATCATCTAGTTCCAACCCCCCTGCCATAAGCAGGGACACTCCACACTAATGTTAAAAGAGAGCTGTGATTTTTCCCTGCCAATGTGTCTTCCTATAAATGGGCTGGTTTACAGGTAATGTTGACTCAGCTCTCTCTGCCAGTGATTCACTTTTCTCTGTACCTCAGTCTGTCATAGCCCACTCCAAAATACTGGCCCCATGCCAATAATCCAGTTATAAGAATGATATTTTGGGGTTTCAAAGGATTTCTGCTGTCACTTTGATATTACCAAAAGTGTAATAGATGGTTTGCAAACATCTAGTCTTTTCCAGCTTTTCTCACACAAGCATATTGTTACCACTCTGACTTGCATGCAGGCAGCAGGACACCTAGGCCACCTCCTGATGACAGTCAATGAGACTCCATGCGTATATACCAATCAAGTTAATTGTTAATGAATTAATAAAAATAGGTACCTGAAAGTGTCCCATTATCAAATTTTGAAAATCCAAATCTGCATTTAAATCATCTGTGCAGCACCTTCTGGCTTTAATTCAGTTTATACACCTAAACATGACACTGAGCTTTGAACCATGATGCAAAAGAGCTAGAAAAGGGTCTATATGATAATGCTAAATGAGCAAATTGTTTTTTCACATCTTCCAAAATGCAACTCTATTCCTTGTCTATCAACCCACTGGAAACTTGGAGATATTTTTCAAGCTTTATTAAAGAAGTTCAATGTGATACCAAATATAGACTTCTAACACTTGTTATGGGCTGTAGTTCTTAATCTTCTTTGACAGTGAACTGCAAGTCAAAAGATTATAAGGCTTAGTAAATAAAGCAGCAGCCTTTCACCTGCCAGACAGATTGCTGTCTTAGTTTAACTTTGGTCTACGTGATGACTTTGATTTTAGTGTGTTTCTAAGCAGATATGAATTTGTGCAACCTGTTGTACTAAGTCTCGGAAGAAAGGAGACTCTTGGTTCTGGAGCCTAAAAATTTGGGTCAAGATTTAAAGCAAAGCACATTTTAAAGAATAGATTTATATAGGTAGAACAGGATTCAAACAGGCACATAAACACATTTCAGGTAGATACTCCTCCAAAGGAAACTGTGTTATTTTTTCAGATCCAAGATTAATTTTAAGTATTAAATTGAGGAAATGTGTTGAAGCTCTGAATACCACTTTCTCAGGAACTCCTTGCCCAATATTGCACCGAGGCACTTGAGTAAGTCTTTGTCATATATCATGGATGACCTTCACAACTTAGATTGCAGGGGCTGCCATCCTAGTCTTAGGATCACGTATCTTCTCTGTTACAGAGATGTAAGAATCTATGAGTTCATGTATCTTAATATTAGCCTTTTAAACTGCATCTGCATTGAATGATAGGGCTTTAGGGTCATGATGTTTGCCCATGGGACCATGCTTAATTCCTCTTTGACAACATGCCGTGGAAGGGAGGAAACTGATGACTGCTACCACCCAGGTTTCCAGCACCATACGACCACCACTGAACAGAGCATATTCACCTTTGTTCAGGTTTCATAGAATCATAGAATAGTTAGGGTTCTAAAGGACCCTAAGATCACCTAGTTCCAGCCCCCCTGCCATAAGCAGGGACACCTCACACTAAACCATGCCACCCAAGGCTTCGTCCAACCCCGCCTTGAACACTGCCAGGGATAGAGCATTCACAACTCCCTTGGGCAACCCATTCCAGCATCTCACCATCCTAACAGGAAAGAATTTCTTCCTTATATCCAATCTAAACCTCCCCTGTTTAAGTTTGAACCCATTACCCCTTGTCCTGTCACTACAGTCCCTAATGAAGAGTTCCTTCCCAGCATCCCTATAGGGATGTGTTAAAAAAAGTGGATTAACTCCTATAGGAATGTGTTTAAAAAAGTGGATTAACTACTCTTCACTGTGAGGGTGGTGAGAAACTGGCACAGGTTACCCAGAGAGGTTGTGGATGCCCCACCCCTGACAGTGTTCAGGTTGGATGGGGTTTTGAGCAACCTGGTCTAGTGGAAAGTGTCCCTGCCAGTGGCAGGGTGGGTGGAACTGTATGATCTTTACAATCCCTTCCAATCAACCTATTCTACAATTCTATGATTATGAGATTTCCAATTAAGAGCATCAAAAAGATGCTGGTGATTGACATTCTGGTGTCTGGTAATAGGTGTTGCATGTTATTGTAAATCTTCAGGTACTGGTTTTTACTTGGCTTGGACAATACTCACCTCCATAGAAATACCTGAGAACAGTAGTAGCATCATGGCCTGCAGGACAAGGAACTGCTTTTCTGTGAAAGAGACAGAGCTGCAGTTGTCACAGATGTGGACTTAACAAGCTTATGGGAGAAACTAGTGTCAGGTGAGGTCAATTGGCAGAGACAGTGAAGCCCCACAACTACAACACTGGTACCCACCCTGCCTGATGTTACTGGAGATGGTGAGATGGTCTTTACCCACAGAAATAACTAGCTTATTTTGTCTTCAGCACACTGATTTCAACTGATGCTGTTGCATCCCTGAAGGAGAATTAACCTGGATAAGATTTTGGTCAGCCTCTCTTATTTTACTTTCAGAATTACATTTACCTGCTGAGTAAGACAGATTGTAAAGCTGTTTAGTCCTGTTCAAAGCCAGAGAGTGTTTGTTTCTGTGAATCTGGGGAGCCTTTAACAACATAATTTTGTAAGTTATTTTGGTGGCCTGAGAGAACAATATGCAAATTCCTGTAAAGGCGTATTTCACTAGTTTGAATATTTGCAGAGTTTGTGTTTAATAACACCTTATTACTCACAGGCCTACTGGTTGAGGGCAAAAATTTAATTAAATATTTGTTAATTCCTGTTCCACGGGCATCCCCGGACTTCCTGATGTCATCTGAAGTATACCCAGAAATCAAATAAAGTTGGCGAATAAGCAAGTGCTCAGACATACTTGAGCTTGGTGAAATGAGGTGGTTCCATCCCCACCAGATGCTCAGTGCTCAGTTCCTCCTGCCAAGAGCCCACCTGCAGAGTCTACCCCTGGCTGCTACATTTGCTTCTGCACTGATGCTGCAAAGCATCTAATCCAAGTATGTCTGAGGACTCGGCAAATAAATTGACCTCTGTTCTGGAGCTTTAAATAGAACTGGAATGCTTCCATTTAGAGGAGGAAGTAAATAGAGAAGAAAAGAGAATTCAATTGATTTTTAAAGAAATAATGATGATAATGCAGTAGAAAGCAATGTCCTGAGAAATGTTGAAATGCACTCATCAAATGGGACTTATGAATAACCTTGTGGCTAGTTATCCATCAGACTTGCAGCAAACACAGCATAAAACATCTGCCAGAATTATACCCTAATGGCTGATATTTATTGCCTCATTTCTTTCTGGCATCTGTGGAATGCTTACGTAGATATTAGCTTTTTAATAGAATTGATGATAGTCATCACAATAAAAAAAAAGACAGGCAGAGAACCAAAGGCAGAGAAAAAAAATTCTATCATTTTGGGCTATGTTCTGAAGAACACAAAGGTGCAGAAATGACCTCACGGTTTCTCTTAGCACTGACACTGTGCTAATGCCAAAGCCAGGCACAGGAGGTGTTTCAGAAAGTGCTGGTTAGCCCAGGCCAAAGTCATGCTGAGGACCGGGCAGGCATTAATAGCCTCAGAGCACTCCCATTGCTGGTTAATTCGCTAATATAAATACAGACTTTGTGCCTCTTCCCTTCTATTGTCAAAACAACATAAGGGAAAGACCTGTTGCTGGGTTTACCATAATACAATTAAAGAAAGCTCTTCTCAGAGACAAGTGGAACAGAAAAAGCTTCTGTATGAACTTCTACTTGCCTGATGTTGTACTATCTTCATTTCCAGCCTTCTTCTAATATTAGGAAATTTGTGGGTGGTGTGAGGAAGCAGTTTCTGCAAGGAACACAGCCACAGAGGCAGCCCCACTTCAGCTTCTCTTAGTTTCATTTTGTTCTTCTGTGAGCGGTGATAATTTGCTTAAACTTCCATGAGACCATTGATGAGAGAAATGGTCTTACATCCTCTACAGCTTAGTCTTCAAAGACCCCTTCCACAGCTCCATGAGCTTCTCCTCCTCATATTCATTTCCCTGTTTAGCACAGAAAAACTTTCTAATTTACTTACAGACACAAAAGCTGTACAGAACACACCAGTGCAGGACATGCCACTGAAAAAAAGTTCTATCACAAAAAATTCCTGGGACCAACTTCACCTTGGGGCCCTCAGGAAATAGTCACAAATAGTGACAATGTTCCTTTTGTTGCAAACTGCTCAATAAATTCATTCAGAATCTAGGTCTCTATATTCAAAACTTTTCATCTTGGTTTGCAGAAATGAGAGCTCAACAAAAATGCTGCTCCTATTTTTGAAACTAAAGCTTTTAACACCAACACTAAACCAGTTTGTTCGTTTTCTTTCATGAATTGTTTGATCATTCTCCATTTATCTTTAAAATCCTGGACATTCTGATTTCAGACTTGTAAGAGCTCCGGTAAATCAACTTCTTATAAATGATCTAAAGTCTGGAAAGTTTATCAGGAGTGCTTTGAACAGTTTTGTGGTAAATCTTTGGTGTTTATAATTCACAGTGGAAGCTACACATGCATCTGGGAGACTGCATCTTTCATGCCTCTTCTGAGTGATCAGGGGAATACTCACGGCTTGAGGGTGTGTTGGAGAGTCGGGGTTCAAACCATTTCCCCACACACACAGAAACTGTATCTGTCTGCCATCAAGTCTTTGGATCCATTTGATGCCCAGTAAAGGCAGTATAATAGCCAACCCCAGCCCCTGATAGGCTATTGGTGAGTATTTTCAGGTATTAATTTGTAAGACCTATGAGATTAGAAGGATAGTTCTCATATTTTCTCTAAGGAAGATATAAGGGGATGGTGTTAGCAATATCCAAGGTTTCATTTGAAACTACCTTGTGAAGAAGCATTACCCTATTGAAAGAGGTACAGGTCAATGCAGTTTTTTGCATCCATTATAAAATTACTTACCTATAGGCCCAATATAAGTGTTGTATGTACCATAAATATTTCAGGTTTGAATTACCTTTTGTACAACTTGATTATAGGCATATATGTAATGTCTATAAATACTCACATGCCAAATAAATGTATAAGTGTACGGACAGATACTTTAGAAATTTCTATTCATCTCTTATGAAAGAGGGATTTCTTTTTTGTTAAATATCTAAAATACTTTTCAATGCTTTCATGGCAAGAGGCAGAGAATCAGTAATTTGGTGGTGACAATTTTGAAGCACTATTTGTTCATGGCTATTTATACACTTCTGGTTGCTTAGCTCTGTATAGCTCTGTTTAGAAAGTCACACCACTCTATTACATTGCGGTCTTTCAGACGGCAAAAGCCAAATTTTAGTTCACATCATAAAAATATTGCTAGCTAAGATTGCTTCACTTGTTGCATAACCCTGTAATCTACAGCCAAGATATCAACTGTGCTGGCTCCCATACAGTGGAGCTTTGTCTCCTTCAGTCCTAATCCGGAAACACACTCTACATTGAGGATTTTCAGTGCCAGGTCACTGAAGGATCTCTTGCTTTTCCCTACCTTGGAAAGTCTTCAGCTTAATGAGCAACACCCTGATCTTCTCATGACTATTCCCAAGGGAAGATGTGTAGTCACTGAAATGCTCTTCCAGAAAAGAGCAAACTGCACAGCACTTTCCTTTTAAAACTGACTTGTTTGTCCCAAACAGTTATAGATGAATATGAATATGAATTGAGATGAAATCTCCTGGTAAATCAAGTTTGTGAGGAAAGGTGAAGAGGACTCAGTTCTTCAAATAATGGCTGGAGAAAAAGATCTTTATCCCACCTGCAAGTGTCTCAAATGTTCCAGCACTGGTACTCTGCACAGCAGAAGTGTGAAAGGCTTGATTCCCTCCCATCATTTGTCACGTTGTGGTACACACCTTGGTCATGAGACATGACTCTCTGGAAGTCAGCCGGTGCCTCTCTTACAGGTTCCATATGTAACTGCTCTATACAGCACAGATAACTAAACATTTCGAAGAACAGGGCCCACCAACTCAGTAACCCAGTATCAAGGGGGGTGCTGCACCTAGAAGGGAAATAGACGGCTCTAGGACATTGCTTCAGCTGGAGGGAAGCATGAACAGAGGACAGTCACTGAAACCAGGTTAGAGCTCCATGTTTTTGTTATTGAATGCTTCAGAAATATCAAAGCTATATACATATGTAGATGTTCCACTTTGTAGTTATGATAAAATAAATATCCCACTTTACAAAATAAAATTGAAAGAAAATATTGTTAATATTTGAAAAGAATCAGAAAGTAACATTGTTCTTTGTGAAGGCTTTTGGTGTGTCTGTAATGCTTGCATTTGCAAAGCCAGTGTATTTATAGAAGCCTAATACGAAATAGAAAGTTAAGCCCAGGTCTAATTCCTTGATCTGAACTTTGAAACTGAGGTCAGAAAATCGCAGTGTCAGTCACAGGGAATGCCTGAGAGCATGGCCAACAACGGCAGTCACACAGCTCCCATCTTCTGGGGTGGTTGTCCTCAGCCCTCCAGATCCCACAGGCTGCTGCTCAATCTCATCACCAAACTTTCAACTGAAAATGTCACAAGCTACCTCGGCATTGTGGGACAATTACAAGCACTTAGGAGGTCACCTGCGAACAAGTACCCGTTTGTGCACCAGTCTCTGGGAATCGCTGTGCGCTGCATGGGGCTTTCCTTGACCGATAGCTGTTGTCAGTGATGTGTCCCTCTCCCTGCAAAAAGCAAATGGCTGCAAGAGAAACTTGGTGAACTAGGAGTCAAAAACAGGTGGAAAGGGCAAAAACCTGTGGTCTGGCTGAAGCCAACTATTCCACTAACTCCAGTGTGAGTGAGGAGAATAAAGTAAATCATTGCAGTAACTTCCATGTTGCAGTCTGTGGCTGGAACTTCCAGACCCATCAGGAGTTTTAATCATCACACAGAATGCTGACATTTATAGATTTGAAAAAATTGTCCATGGCTGAGTAAAGAAGTAAACTGATTATGATCCAGATTGAGTTTGGGCTGAGAATGCTTATGAATATATAAAGTGAGTATTCAGAAGGCCTGATAGAATTCTTTTTGCTTTAACAAATCACTGATCTTCAGCAGAAGGAGCTTTGGAAAGCTAACAGAAATAAGTCTTGGTAAGTATTCGACTGCATCATTTTAAAAATATAAGGTTTAGTAGCAGATGTTCCCCAATCTTGGTATTTAATGAGAAGCAGGAGTTTCAAGCAGTAAATATTTGCATGAAGAGATTACAGCGGCAGCTGTTTAAATACAGTGGACTGAATATAGTCAAAATAGTGATGCGTTACTAGTCAAATACTGCTATGTTTCTAGAAGGAATAGTCTGCACAAGTTTTTGTTACTTCTTATGTGTAAAAACATCCCTAAATAATTTTTCACTGGACACCTGGAATAACAACATTGAAGTCGCTTGGCAGCCAGGCAGTGTTAGACCTAGACCTACTGAGTAGCTCCTGCTCCCAGAAATGTTGCATGGTTTTCAGTGGGAGTTATCATTTTTCATTATAGAAAACCTTGTCAAAACCTTTTCTGAGATATGTCCTCCACAGTTCAATTCTCTGCACAACTTACAACACCTGAGCTTGCTTCATGAGTGTGTACCTATTCCTAAGTACTGGTTATGTACTGAATAAAAGAAGACAAGTAATATTTCTTTAGTTACCTTTTTCATTTACAGAAAGCTTCAAAGTAGAGGCTTCCTGAGCATGACATGGCACCTGCATCTTTATATTGTGAAGGTTTAACGGACTTTTTCCCTATTTTCATCTAATCTGCTTTCACACTTATTTATGCTTTGGTGTCTAAAACGTTTTTGGCAATGAGCCTATTTGACATGTAGTTTCACAAAACTCAGCTTGCTTTGATCTGAACTTTTTGCAGAATAATATCTGGTATGCTGTGGTTTGAGTTCATCTTCCTTGAAAGCCATGCTGTTCCTCTAATTATTCTCCTTGCTCTTGTTCATGCATTTTCTGTATCTTAGAGCCGAGGCAGCCAAAACCCAGAACACAGGAATCTGATTGAGTTTATGTGTTATTATAACAACATTTAAAAGCTGCCTTTCTGCTCCTTGCCTGATAGTACTTAATCATCTCTTTTCATTTTGAATTATAGTATTGAGATATTTTCATAAAATAATCCACAATAAATGTAAGATCCAACTTTTGACTAAGTAACAGTTAATGTCAGGATTATTATTCTCAAGAGCAGTTATTTGCAGTTGTCAGCAGTTGTTCAGCTCAAAATAATCCTGCAGCCCTTTGTGATGATTTTTAAATACCCTAAATAATTTTGTAAAGTCAGAAAACTTACATGTTCTTATGCTTTACAGTCACCTTATGTAACATCTTTTCTGTCTCAGGTATGAATATACCTAGCAGTACATGTCCCATCACAGCCCTTTCAAGCCTGATCATTTCTTCCTGTGTCCTATAGCTAGCTAATACTCTTGCAGAGGGCCTTCCCTTTTGCCACGTAGCTGCCTACTTTCTCTAAAAGCTTTTTGAAAAGGCATATTATCAAAAACCTTTCTGAAATCTGAGCCTAGTAAATAGACTAGCTCAGTGATAAGCCAATGTTTAATGAGTCCTCCATGTGCTGAAACAGGTTTGAGACTCATTATTCCTTCCTGCAAATCCTGTTGATGTACCCTATTAAACATATTAATTCATGTATGCTGCTAGTTATTTATTATAGTTTCTACTAATCTGCCCAGTACAAAAGTATGACTTCCTAGCCTGTAATTTCTCAGATTCCCCAGAAGTCCTTATTAAAAACTAGCATTGTATCATGCTGTCTTCCTTTCCTTTTGCACTGAGGCCAATTTAAGTGAAAGGTTATAAACTGCAGCTGAGAGCATGACTGTTTCAAATCTGAATTATCTAAGACACACTGGGCAAATGCTATCAGCACTGACAAGGATCTATCGATTATTTTTTTAAAATTGTCCTAAAATGCCTTTTGCTGACAGTTCTGCGATGGTTTCCCTATTCTGCTTCCTGCAGATGGGCTGAAGTTGATAAGACCAGACTCAGGCTTTGCCAATACTGACTGCTGATGCAAATATTGCACGCAGCTTTTCTGCTTCCTCTTTACCTTCCTTGAACAATTCCTTTGCAACTCAACTATGTTTCCATCCTACAAGATTTCTAACAGATGGGCCATTTCAGATAAGACTGGAAAAGATTTGCTACTAACATTCATGTCTTAAACTAGCTGTTCCTTGAAATCATTCTGAACTGTCTTGCAATACTTTTACATTCAGCATGCCAGAGTACATTGTTTTTCCAGTTTTCTGGTTGGAGATTGCTTCCACATTCTGAGGGGCAGCTCCTTACTTCCAGAAATGCCATTGCTCTGCTGCATGACTGCATAGTCCTTCTCGACCTTTTAAACTTCTTGTGTATAGGAATATATTTGTTGTGACCTTCCAATCTAGTGCTTTTATGCAACCTCCCTGCTACCTAAAAACATTTTATTTTCTTACCAAGACATTTCCATTTCCTTTCAAGAAATGATATCATTTTTATACAGTTTCTGATTTTGAGGCCAAGAGATACCAGAGTGTAGAGCTAGGAGGTTTGATCATGTCTTTGGAGGCCTTTTAGCAGTTCTACATGGCTACTGGATAGAAATATATTGCAGTCAGCTTCAGACTAGGACCTTTGAGCTGATCCTATAGGGACTACATGAAATTATGCTGCTCTGTTTGTGAGTTTTCTAACCAGCTGCTCCAAGAGATAGACACCTAAGATAGACATCCAAGAGATGGACATCTATGATGTCCAAAAATATAATGTCCCATCAGGCATGAAGGTGCAGAAAGAAGCCAGGAGGAATGAGGCCTGTCTTTTATTAATATGTTTTTTGCCTTTGTGGATTCTGTAATAGCTCCCTTAGCAATCAAAGTCCAGGTGGTCTCTTCCCTGGGTGGTGATAGGAAGGTTTACTAGTGTGTCTGTAGTTGCAGCTGCTGGGGATCCTGTGCAATCACCAGGGATGCATTGATAAAGACTGTTGTGTGCTGATCAAATTCATTCGTTTCCTTCCAGACTTTTCTGAATTTATAGGACTACTCCCTGCTGTAATGATTCATTCTCAAATTATTATTCTCTTATATAATTTATATACTGTTATTTCAACATTTCAAGGTGATCTTCCTTCCTTAAGGTCTCTGAAGTGCCTATCCTTGATATCTCTTTGTATTGGTATACCGACCCCCTTGGTATATAGACTTGTTTATGTGCATAGCCAAGGTTGCATCTGTTCAGTAAGCACAGTGCTGTTGGAGCTAGGGTACATGAGTAGCAGGTCCTTAATCTTTTCTCAAAGAACGGTATTTCCCACTGCAAATACAGGAATGCCTGCTCATGCCTACAGATAATGACTTTCCTTTTAACGAGAGTGAAAAAAAAATTGTGTGCTCAGCATATACTTAGTTCTGAACACTCACCATCCTTCTATAAGACAAAATACATTTCCTCAGCTTCTAATCTATATTATCCTTCACATCTATACCGCTTTGTCTTTAAAAACCATGCTTGAAGTTAATTTACAGTAAAAGTCTTCAAGGGAAACAAATTTAGTCAAAACAATCAGAGGAGAAGATGGCAGGACCAGGACGTTGTCCCAGTAAAAAAAAAAAAAAAAAAAAAAAAAATAAAAAAAAAAAATCCTAAAAGTAAAAAAAAAAAAAAATAAAAAAAAAAAATCCTAAAAGTAAAAAAAAAAAAAAAAAAAAATAAAATAAAATTAAAAAGAGAAATCCCTACAGTTGAGAAAACAAAAAAGGGAGAAAGATTTCGTGATAGGTTTGATAAGCATAATTGACATTAAAATGATGTTGACAGGTGCGAGGTGGAGAGACAATCAAGGGTGAGAGGGGAAAAAGAAAGTGAGAGCTAATACGTAATTGTAGCTATTTGAGGTGGAGAAATGTTGTCCTAGCATGCTGAAGGATGGAGAGCTGAAGGTAGGACTCAGAGGCAGCACGAGCAATAACATAAGTGCTACTGAAAGCACAGAGATTTCAAGAGCTTTATTTTCAGAAGGAAAGACTTAGCAAGGAAGTCATGAAGGTAAATATTTACTGCTCACTTCAATCATTTAATTTGTTTCATCCACTAGGAAGCATGGCATGAGGCAAACAAACTTAACATTAAAAGGTACTCTACTTCTATTCGATGAAAACAAGTAGTGGTCAAAGCACAGAGGAAAACAAAGTTTATTTTATTTCTTGGATTTTTACTCAAGAGCCTGACAGAGACCTTCATGAGAAAGATTGGCTATTTGGTGGAGGGCATAAAGCTCTGTCACGCAGTCCACAAATGAAGGCAGGGCAGTTACTTCCTCAGTGGTAATTATATTTCAGCCTGTCATTTTTGTTTAATCTGTGCATGAGTAGATTTGTGAATGCTGTACCTCTAGCAAAAGCCTAAAGATATGATAGTATCTTTTTGCATATTACTGACAGTGTACTTTTCAGTGGATAAAACAAAGTTAATGCTGGAAAGAGTCTTAAATAATGCATGCTTATTTTTAGGTATATCTTTAACTAAAGAAAAGTTGGTTTTCAAGGCGGAAAATATTTATTTTAAAAACATCAATTTATGAATGTCAGCAGGCTGTTTCTAAAGACTCGATAAAAATGGTGCAACCTACAGATCTCACTCAGACAACCTTTCAGGGTGCAGCTGCCAGGAGAACGTCAGTGCCAACGTGCAAAAGCAAAACTGATCCTAACAGAAAGGCACCTTTCCAGGAAAAGAACTGCCATTAAACAAATCTAGACCGAAAAGAAGTTCTACTGAATATCAGTGCCTAGCTGCTGGGCTACAAATGCTGGAGTTAGAAAAACAATTGACTCGCCTCATATTCCCAGCAAAAAAAATTAGCTAGCCTGCAAGCACCAAGAAAAGAAAACACAACAAAAACCTTATATCTTGCTCATTTCCATGGAGAGCTGTCTGGTTAGGGGTGACAAATAGGCAGTAAAGTTTGGCTAACATAGACAGGAATTAGAAATAGGAAGGTGACTGCTGAGGCCATCATTTTCTCTTATAATGTAGAAATGGAGGCTGGTAGGAAGAACATTCTTGTCTAAAAAACCCCAACTCATTTAATGCTTGCTGTTGTTATAGCCTGCTGTCTGATCTTAAGTCAGAGGGAGCCTGTTATATTCCTTTACAGAGTTTCTGCTACCATGCAGCCAGTTTCAGGAGAAAAGCTGGTATTATAAGTTTTTAGTTAGCAAAAGCAATGGTAGTTTGACATGATAAAAGTCTAGTTGTAATTTTCTGCTGTACCCATAGCTACTACTTATTGATTTGAATATGCTGGTTCTCTTTATCTGAAAACAGCACAGAATATTTCATCTCAGTTCCTCCAGTCTGTAATCTATCTGATGGAAAAGATTTATTTCTGGATCAGTATTTAGTTTTGTCTCTTTATACAGCCATAAAATGTATGTAAATAAAAAAAGAAAAACTTTGAATGTTGGATCAAATATTCTGGATATAAGAAGTAAATATCACCAACATTTTGTTTTCACTTTCAAACTCAAGATGAAATATTATCCTGTTAAAATAAGTACTTTTGTCTGAGAACCAGGCTCATCTGTGGTATGTCCTCAGTGGACAATAGATGACATACATCATCAGTGACAGTAAATGAGATACATCAGGGAATGTTTCTGTCCAGCCAGCACAGCATAAGGTCTGTATTTGGTGAAGAGCATCATCACCATTGTGTGAGGAGAAGAGCCATGAACTCCCTGTGCTCAAGGACTGCAGGGAAGTCATGGGGGAATCAACACCTTTCTCTACTGCAGTTACCTGGTTGGGTGCTTCTTAACAGATTTCTTACCTTCTTTTGTCTCTGTCTTCCCCAGCTACAAAGTAAAGATAACAAACTTTCCATATTTAAGGAAATGTTTTGAAGTTCAGAATAGTAAAAATCTGAGCTATCATGATACCTTCACAATAGACCAAGTAAGTGCATAAGATAGATGCTACAGCAATAGAATCCTTTCAGCCCTGTGAGTTAACATCATTGTGCTAACAATAAAGCAGCTGACCTTCTCATCAGCAGGAGAGACAGTGCTACCAAGAAATCTGTTATTTCGCTGCTGTAGCTAGGGTATAAAGCTCTCAAATCGGGCTATGCTCAGGCTGGGTTTGAAAGTGAAAGACTGGATAACAGCATCTAAGATGAAACACTTGAGATTCCCTCTTGAGCATCAGGAAACACTTTTTTATTGCATGTGACTGAGCACAGGCCCAGGTATCCCAGGGAGGCTCTGTGGTCTACATCCTCAGAGATATTCAGAAGTAAACAGTTTTAGGTGACCCTGCTTTAGCAGGCAGATTGGACAGATGACCTCCAGAGTCATCTGGAGGTCTTGCCTACCTCAACCATCCTATCATTCTTTGAGATTTCTGTAACAGATGTCAGATCTAGAAAAGATAGCTTCAGATTCACAGAAGTATACAGTTTATACGTTTATAGCTGACGGAAAAGTCTGTTTGCAGCTTTCTTTAGGCAAAAATGTGATGTTGTATTGGCTGGAGAATCCTAGGAGATCTGATATCAGAAGGCCGATATTAGAAAGTTGTTCTACATTTACCAAGAGATGTGAACTTAACTGGGATATACAGATTTAGGAGATTTTATGACTCTTCTGCAATCATTGTACTCTAAAAGCAAATGAGTATTTCATACCCTTAGGGACTGAAGTACTGGTCTCATTATCATTGCAAAGCTAATCACCATTCCCCCCTATCTGTACAGAATTCTTTTCTAGGAAAAAAATATAATATTTTCTGTAATCTGAATTATTTACCGGCCTTGTTCAACATCTTTGTCGCTGACATGGACAGTGGGATTGAGTGAGCCCTCAGCAAGTTTGCTGATGACACCAAGCTGCGTGGTTCGGTGGATACACTGGAGGGAAGGAGTGCCATCCAGAGGGACCTTGACATGCTCGTGAGGTGGGCTGATGACAACCTCATGAAGTTTAACCATGACAAGTGCAAGGTCCTACACCTGTGTCGGAGCAATCCCAGGCACAGCTACAGGCTGGGCAGAGAAGAGATTCAGAGCAGCCCTGCGGAGGACTTGGGGGTGGTGGTCAATGAGAAAATGAACATGAGCTGACTGCAGTGTGCGCTTGCAGCCCAGAAAGCCAACCGTATCCTGGGCTGCACCAAAAGGAGTGTGACCAGCACGTTGAAGGAGGTGATCCTGCCCCTCTCCTCTGCCCTCATGAGATCTCACCTGGAGTATTGTGAGCAGTTCTGGTGTCCTCAATATAAAAAGGACATGGAACTGTTGGAACAAGTCCAGAGGAGGGCCACGAGGATGATCAGGGGACTGGAGCATCTCCCATACGTAGACAAGCTGAGAAAGTTGGGGCTGTTCAGCCTGGGGAAGAGATGGCTGCATGGAGACAATTCGTAGCAGCCTTCCAGTATCTGAAGGGGGTCTATAGGAATGCTGGGGAAGGACTCTTCATTAGGTACTGTAGCGACAGGACAAGGGGTAACGGGTTCAAACTTAAACAGGAGAGGTTTAGATTGGATGTAAGGAAGAAATTTTTTCCTGTGAGGGTGATGAGATGCTGGAATGGGTTGCCCAGGAAAGCTGTGAGTGCTCCATCCCTGGCAGTGTTTAAGGCCAGGTTGAACGAAGCCTTGGGTGACATGGTTTAGTGTGGGGTGTTGCTGCTTATGGCAGGGGGGTTGGAACTGGATGATCTTAAGGTCCTTTACAACCCTAACTATTCTATGATTCTATGTTTCTATTTAGAAAACTCAGAAAAGGCTATGCTCAGATTTCATTTTGCCTGAAAACTTTCCGTTATCATTGCAAGTCTTGTAATACAATGTTTTCTAGGTATAAATAGAGTTATACATCCACATAGAACAATAAAAGAAAGAGTTCTGAGTATCACACTTCACAGACATGCAGTAGAATGTTGTCTGTTTGACAGCAAAGGGTAAAATTATGCAAAATGTACATTTAATTTTGACTTAATGATTGCCAATAATGTCACATCGACACTTAATAATAAGCTAAGTATTAGTTTATTAATATTTAACAATTAAAATATTTGTACCAGAAAAAGAATAAAAATTTTAAAAATCTTCATTGAAGTTATAATTCTAGGGAGAAAAAGAGTAAAAAAACCCCACAAAGAATCAAAAAGAAGCCTATGGTTTACCAGCAGAAAGGCTAAATATAGAAAATACATATGAGAAGCTGGTAAAGACATAGTCCTGTCTGGGAAGGCAATAGTCAGCTTGTCCTATATGTTGGATGTTACAGCTATGTTGGCTGAGGGAATAAAATTAGGAAAGGGCAATGCCCATATAGAATTTTTTTCTTGTTTAATTTTGAATTGTCTCATTACCCATGAAAACACGTGGTATTTTGTTGTAAAGAATCTATTTGGTGATGCAGCATGTACATTATATTACTGCAGTGTGGCAGTCCACAGCTGAGGCTCCCACAGTCCTGATTGTTCTCTCTCAATGTATATTAATTCACTCCCTGGCTCTCTTTCAGAATGAGCTATGTGGGCAGCTGAGGCATCAGTGCTTTTCAGGGGCTGCTCCCTGCAGATGCTCTTTGCTCCATGATGCATGTCCATCTCACTCCAGGGCACACAACACATATAACAGATGTCATAGCATGGTGCAGATCCCAGCTACTTGTTTTAAAGACCTACAAAAAAAACTGAATTTCATATTTCTTGGGACCTTTAATGTGATGAAGACCACACAGCTGAATGCAGGTAGCTTGAGAAACCATGGCACATGATGACTCTGTCCTATCTGCTGTCAGAAGATGAGAAAACATCCTGTGCACTACATGCCAGAAAAGAGGCATGGGGGCCAGCCCACGTGCAGGTAATGTTTCCAAATACCCCTCACTAAAGTGTGCTGAGCAGCTTAAGATAGAGGAAGGGAATTACTGCCAGGTGTGTAGGAAGGGATTTCTCCGGGTCATGAGGAAGGTGCTTTATATCTTGCTGCATAATTTACAGTTTATAATTGCAGTATAATAAACCTGTGAATCAGCATGGATAACCTCACCAAAACACTGCATAGGAACCCTTTGAGGAGGGGTCTGGTGTGATAGCACCATTAAGGCTCACCAAAATTATCTCATGGTTTAGTGGTTCAGGAGACTTAGCCCTATTGAAAGTCAATGAACTTGAGCTCTTAAGCTGGTTACATACTACTGCTCTGCAGAGAACAGATTGCTCAGTGCAGTACTCTGATGTTCTGCTTTTACTGGCATACATTGAAACCTCACATCATACTTAAAAGGGTCTACATTTACTGTTAAAAGATACCTGAAAATAACCAATGTCAGATCAGATGCAATGACTTCCTGGACAGTAAATGGACAGAGATATTCTACTTTGGCTGTTTGATCTGAGCATTTCACAGAAAACAGATTGCTCTTATATTTGGTGACTGCCCGGGGGGAAAGACTTCATATATATATATATATATATATATATATATATATATATATATATCTCACACCTAATTTATGAACATGCAGCTAATATGTACTTTCTATCTAGAGAAAAGAAT
>NDXB01009646.1:46831-65624 GCA_002631895.1 Agapornis roseicollis
ATATATATATATATATATATCTCACACCTAATTCATGACCATGCAGCTAATATGTACTTGCTATCTAGAGAACTGAATTTATGCACCTAACTTTCGTAACACTAATTGCTCTGTTGTAAGTTGCAAGGTAAATCCTCTGGGATCTCTGTACCTTCAAATCAGATTGAACTCTAGATTAAATTTATGCAGAGAAAAACTCTTGATCACATAGGGCTAAAATATAACTTCATGGCTCAGCTCGAAGAGGTAATGCAGAACAATCTGTCCCAGAGGGAGCTCAGTGAAGCATTCTGCTTCTTGGAAGTATTTTGATGCTTGAAACTCTCATTAAACAAGAAGAATATACCCACATACAAAAGACAGACCATGCCTTACCACCTGTCACCTTTGTTTCGTAGCCAGACATACATGATTAAGGGAGCCTGTTTCTTCTCAGGTGGCACTAACATCTTGGGGAATGTACTCTGTAAGGCATTAGGGGACAGAGCAGGAGTGGTGTTTCTTTCTTTGACCACAGTTTCTCTGGTCAAAGATTGGCCTTCGCAGAAGCTTGTCAGAAATGGAGAGAATGTATCCCTCCTTTTCCATCCTCTCCCTTTGTATCCTCAAGGACTGGAAGGATCATTCACCATCTTCTTTAAAAGGAGTGATAAATAAACTCCCATACAGAAAAATCAGGATAGTGGAAGTGACAGAAATTAGAGAATGCTACACATTTTGTTTGGACTCTTTTGGGACCCTTAGTCAACTTTGTTTCTTCTGCATCTCAGCCACACTCAGAACTTTACAGAGAGAGCAAGAGGGGTGGCAAATTAAAAAGGACTGACTCTTCCTCATTTGCTTTTAATTCCATATTATGCTAAGGTGACTCATGTCAGAACTAAAGTCAAAATCCACATTTTTTGTTTTGAAGTTAACATACAAAAATAGATATTCTTAACAGATTTCTTTCTGCATGAAGTCAGAGAAGAAGAACATTTTGAGATGATTCAACAGTCACTGCTCTGTGTAAGGAGTTACTGTAAGTCAATTAAAAGAATAGATTAAAAATAGCTTTCCCTTGATAAAAGAGAGATTTGTCTCATTAGGACACATTGCTACGTTCTATAACCTTACAAGGAAACAGCATTTTCAGATAAACTGCCCCGGTTTACTTTCTTTTGTCTAATTCTGTAACACCCACGTGTCTTGCATTGGAATCAGCTATGGTAGGCACAGTGGAGTGTTTTACTAGTAAGTGTCCTGGGACCTGGTGTAGATGAAGGTAAAGAAATTATATTGTAATTCATGGGAAAATGAGCAAATAATCTTTTTAGAAAAAGGGCTTATGCTGGTTTAGCACAAAAAATTAAAATGGGATAAATTTACAGAAGGGAGGGAGATAGCCCATGTAGCAGGAAAAAGTAACCTGTATGAACCAATATAATTGCATGGAATCTTGAGCAGCTATGGCCCTTAAGAACACTTCTTGAGCTACATCCCTAGTGAGGTGATCTGAAGGCTTCTCAGAATAAGAGTCCTGCATTAAGAATGATGCCAGGATGATGTCTGAAACAGGAATAGAGGCATACAGGCCTACAAGAGCCTTTGCATCACCAGATACACTTACTTGCTCTTGCAGACCATTCATCAGTTTATAAAACTCATTTTACAGCTAATCAGACTGCTGAACCCTGCTCCTGGGTCTGAGATTTGTGCCCAGAACCACTGCACAGAATGATGGCCAGGTCTGGTAGCAACTGCCCTATAGAAGCTTCCTCCTGTGCTTTCACAGAACTGCTATGGGCTCTCCCACATTGTGCTATGGACGGAGAAGGTGTTACTGGTCACAGAGTTATGGTTTGGGATAAGTAATCAGTCTGACTGAAGCTGTGTTGTATATTTTGTCACAGTAAAATCTGGTTTGATTTCCAGTGAGATCAAATATTTTAGCTTGTTAATAGTCATTGGAGCTGTTAAAAGTGAGACTCTATGGCCCAAATACTTGTTGATGTTTGATTTTGTATTGAGTAGGGCAAAAGAAAATGTCCTATTTCTGGATGAGATTAATACAGAGATTTTGAAGTACTTGGTTTTTACTTTGCTGAATATTGATCTGCATCTTCTTTAACCCACAGCCATATTTCATGATATTTATAGTTAAAAACCTTTGTGATTCCATGGTGCTCTGGAAGGCATGCTCCTTTACTGGACTGCATATGCCATAATACCAGCAATTCAGAGGCAGACTAATGCTCAGCTGATGTAATGCAGGCCATTTCAAGTCTATTGTCTTAAAAAAAAATATTTATTTTCCTGTATTCAGACACTTCCTTCTAAAACTTTTTTCTCTGCAACAGTTCAGCAGGAAATGTGGGAGCTCTCTTCATAGCAGCTTTGCTGCTGCTGAGACTTCAGCAGAGTGGGAAGGCTGAAAGATGCCAATTGCAAGGAGAGATGCAACACTCATAAGCTTTCTGATGGAGCTTAGAGTCCTGTAGAGGCTTGATTTCCTTTTTTTTAGTTAAACCCTCAGGGCTAGGGCTGTTCTGTAGGCAAGCAAGTACACTGAAACCAGCATATGTGAGGAGCCCGCTGCTCAGGGAAGCTGTCTTTCATGCCACCTGTACCTGTTCCACCTGCAACGCTCTGTCAAGAAAGTTTTAGCCATATGGTTTAGTGACATTGTTTCCTGAGCCAAGCCCATCCTCCTTGTTCACTGGTGCATGGCACACAGGGTGGGCGCTGCTGGTAGGTGAGACAGTTGCAAAAGAGAAACTGAGATTTAAGATTGCCATTCACACAGCATCTCAGCTCAAGCAAAAACAAACAAAAAAACAACCCAAACCCAAGACCATTCTGGTAACACAGCGTGCAGCTTATTATTGCTCAGGTGACACAGGTACCAGCACGCATGTGGGCAGATGCTCCAGGATGGGCAAGCAGAAGGAGCCCTCCCACACTCTGCTGCAGCTCTTTGCAGTGTGTCCCCCTTGACTAGAATCTCTATGGACTACAGGGCCTGCTCCTGCATCACACACAATGCACTTAGCTCTAAGAAAGACTGTGGGGAAGAGAGATCGTCATGGGCCTATGCTTTCATCATCAGCCAACAGGAGTGGGCTAGGAGCAGACTGTAGCTCCTTCAGGACTGGCAGGACCTCTCCTATGAGGACAGGCTGAAAGAGTTGGCTTGTTCAGCAGAAGAGAAGGCTCCAGGAAGACCTTAGAGCAGGTCCAGTGCCTAAAGGGGGGCTACAAGAAACTTTTTACAAGGGCCTGTAGTGACAAGGCAAAGGGAATGCCTTTAGACTGAAAGAGGGTAGATTTAGATTAGATATTAGGAAAAATTCTTCACTATAAGGGTGGTGAGGCACTGGCACAGGTTGCCCATTGAAGCTGTGGATGCCCCATCATGGGAAGTGTTCAAAGCCAAGCTGGATGGGGCTTGGAGCAGCCTGGTCTACTGGAAGGCATCCCTGTCCATGGTGGAGCATTGGAACAAGATGTGTTTTAAGATCTCTTCAAGCCCAAACATTATTTGATACTCTGGTTCTCCAATTCTATAATTATATGACACTGCCATATTCACCAGCAGCAAAAAGGTTCTTGCTCTACGTTAAGCTACAGTTGTTAAAGTACCTGCACACATTCTCACCCATGGCTGGTGGAGAGCTTCTTAGACATGTCACATAAACAAGACAACTCTTTGATCCATATGGGTTTTCTGCCATCTTCTGTATGCATGGAGACTTTTGTGTAGAGCACATTAAGAAGCATTATACTTATGCCCATTAAACAACCAAGAGCAAGCATCTGCCTTTCCTGCTGTTACAGAATACTACCATGTTTTCATGTGAAGAAAACAAATGCATATTTCATCTTCTGAAAAAATATATTCATTTAGCATTTCACCAGTTCCTCATTATACAGTTCTTGTCAGAGCATAGGTGGACACTTATTTATTTCCAGTCTGTGTTTTCAAAGTCTTGCAAAAGAGTCACATAAGATTTTCAGCTACCTGAAATTATTATTGAAGGGCCAGGGTGTTTTTCCCTGTTCCATCAGCACATAGCAGCTGTAAAGCTGCTTTCACCACCCTGCTCCTGGGGATTACTCTTACGTGAATCCACAGTTTAACATAATTGTTGTGGATAACAAAGCATGCTGATCCCCAAAGAATTAATTCTTACAGCCTCACTCAGAGACATGCACTGTTGTCATTGTTTAAGCCCAGGCAGCTTAGAACCACACAGCCACATGCTCACTCTCCCCCTTCTTCCCCCTGCTCCTGGAGGGATATGGAGGAGAATCGAAAGAATGTAGCTCCCATGGGTTGAGATAAGAACAGTCCAGTAACTAAGGTGTAACACAAAACCACTACTGCTACTACCAATAGTAATAATGATAAGGGAAATAACAAGGGGAGAGAATACAGCACCTCACCACCTGCCAACCGATACCCAGTACGAGCCAAGCAGTGATCTAGCCCTTCTGGGTAACTGCCCCCAGTCTACATACTGCAGAGCAGATGCGTTTACCTCTGCATTGTTAGTTACTCTACTTCCATAGCTGCAGGCCCTTCCAAACCACCCCCCCAACCCCCCCACCCCCCCGGCATTTGCCACCATGAGTCAGTACAGAGATAAAGTACTGTCCAGCTGGATGGCTTTCATCTCTGCAAACTGACTTGATTCACCCTGTCCTTCAGCAGTTTCTGGAACTTGTAATATGGGACCCATACAGCTGCCTTCCATCTCCAACACTTCCAAAGCACTGGAGGTGCCCAGTGGACTAGATACTTGCCCATGCTGTAACACAAACCCTGCCACTCATGACTGCCCAGCTGCAGGGAAAATCTCTTGGTGGTCCTCCTGTATAGTCATTTAATCCTAGGCAAGACCCAAGCCAAACCCTGCTTAGCTTCCATGATTGGACAAGGTCGGGATTTCTCAGGGTCGTCACACCACAGGAAAACACAGAGAGCATATGCAGCAAGAAGCTGGTTCCAGCAAGAGGAGCAAGGTACTTCCAAAGGCATTGAAAGGATATTCAGGATCTTTAACTCTTCCAGAATCTGCTCCCACTGTAAATAGTCTGGTGGGGAGCATAGGGTGTGAGGGAATGGCTCCTTCATAGGCTGACCATCCAAGGAAAGGAAAAAGAAAGATGTGTAATTGCTAAAAAATTCCATTATATCCTCCCAAAGTATAGAAGTGGTGACCACACTGGGAATGCAAGCCAGATCAGTTTAATGGTCAACGATTCTATTATATTATAAGTCATTACCATAAAGTACAGCGAAACAAGATCTGTAGCCCAGGTCCCCCAGCCAATAAACACTGAACCAACAAATACTGGCTGTAAGTCAGGTGCGACATGCTGAAACTCTGAGATCAAAAAGCAACAACTTTGAGAGCCAAGAAATCAGCATTGTGACAAGTGACTATTAATCCAAAACAATAAAAGCTTATCGCAAATACAATTAGACACACTCAGGTCAGATCTGTCATTATCTCACCCTTCATGCCCCATGTTGGGTGCCACAAAGAACTGTTGTGGTTTAAGCACAGATGACTCAGAACCATGCAGCCACTCGCCCACCCCCACCTATATATCCGGAGGGACAGGGAGGAGAATCGAAAGAATGCACTCCCATGGGTTGAGATAAGAACAGTTTAGTAACTAAGGTATAACACAAATCACTACAGCTACCACCAATAATAATAATGATAAGAAAATAACAAGGGAAAAGAATACAATTGCTCACCACCTGCCAACCGATACCCAGCCCGACCAAGCAGTGATCAACCCTTCCGGGTAACTGCCCCTAGTTCTGTACTGGGCATGAAGTGCTGTGGTATAGAATACCTCTTTGGCTAGTTTAGGTTAGGGGCCCTGTCTCTACTTCTCGGCTTGCCCTCCTCCCTGGCAGAGCATGAGACTCATAAAGTCCTTGGTCAGAGCAAACATTACTGAGCAACAACTGAAAACATTCTTGTTATCAGCACTGTTTCCAAACTGAAAGTCAAAACCATAGCACTGCACCAGCTACTAAGAAGAAGAAAAATGACTGCTAATGCTGAACCCAGGACACCTGTGTTTCCTGCCATATCATCAGATTATGTTTTTCATAGATTCCAGTTCTGAATATTGCAACAACTTTGTATCAGGTTTTAGGTTTTGGAGGGTGTCAGCAACTAACTGCATTCTCCTACTAGCAGCAGAAGACCTCTGGGAAGTTCTGACATGTCAGCTTGCACAGTAGTTCACCAAGAAGCCTATAACAAATTATTCCTAGAGCTATCCTTCTGGGTCAGCAATTGGCAAACAAATTTTCAGACAAAATTAGAATGTTTTATTTCCACACAGGCCTGAGGATAACAAATGAAAGAATCCCTGTGCTCAATATGTCTCCTTTTCAGAAATTCTTCATATTCCTCATGGTCTGGTCTGAGGCACCTTCTTTAAAGTTTTGTGTGCACATTTGCTTTTTAAATGCATTAAGGGACCATATAGTTTGTGTATTCATGTGATTACCTGAAATCTGATCCCAGATGCCTGGTGGAAAATCCATGAGTAAACAAATTCTTGGCATTCTTGCAAATGCAAATACAAGTTCAGATGCTGTTTTTGTAAATCACAGAGCAAGGCTCTATTTTTTGAGGTTATTTGAACTATAACCTTGTTCAAGGAAATAAGCCCCCTGATGCTTAGATGTTGGGATAGAGGCTTTTATAGGAATAGCTACAATGTCTGCTCTGTTTTCCACAGTGTTCTGGGAACAGCAGATTCACTAAAATGCCTTTAAAATTTTAAAGAGTAAGGTATTAAAGTTGATAAAACTTTATTGAATCAAGCTGCCCAGCTAAGATTCCCTGCAGCAGAAAAATACCCAAACAGAGCTGATTTATTCATATCTTTGATGAGAGAAAAGGCCTAATGAGCTCAGCAGTATTACTTTCTAATGAGAGACATGCAGAAATTAGCTCAGTTTTGCTTAATAAAGTGTTAGAAAAATGTTTTGGATGTTATGCTTGGTGGAGGTGAGGCTTTAATCTTTTTATCCTTCTGCTCTCTGGGATGTGCACAGTTGAACAAAATAGTACTCATCTCTCTAAAATAATGGGGCTTTCTTCATTTCAGGATCTGTAAAGTGGTTTAGATCTAGTCAACATCTGTTTGATTAAAATGGCTCTTCAATTGCAATTGACATTTTTCTAGCAATTTTTCATTTTGGTCAGTGTTTTTATAGTCTGGTGCTGACAAGTAACCAGAACAACTACTTCAAGCCATTTTTATACAACATGTCTTTTTTTGGTGCTTGTTGAAGTTTTGGTGTTTGGGAGTTTAATAGCAACATTTTCACAGTGAACCTTACCATTATTAAACAAATGTGTGTTTTGGTTTCATTTTATCGTATAAAAACTTAATCTTTGGATATCTAAAAAAGATACATATAAAACAAGTGACATTTAAATAGTTTGCCTACTTATTTCTCCATTCCTAAACAAGTGAGAGAGATACTCCTTCCTTCAAACTTGCTTTCAAGTACAGACAAATGGAGTCACTTCCATGGTGAAGATGACCTCCTGCCCAGCAGATGCCCGCACTTGCCTGCAGGATCTGTGGGGCAGGAAGGCCAGTGGGGGTTATGGTACATCCCCTGGGATGCAGGTTCACCCATAATTCCCATCCCTAAATGGCAAGAAACAGCACATTGCAAAGAGATATGCTTTTAATGCAGTTCTTTAATGACAGTGAGGTTTTTTTCTTAGAAAAATCTCAGGTATCTCAGTATCTCACTGCAGGCGGCAGTGTTAACACACTCTACATCCTTCTAGAAATTTCTGCCATATTTTCAGGCACCTTGAATTCAAGTAACTAATGCAACAAGTGACAAGGATAGCTTTACATGGAGAATAATCACTGGATATAGAGTTGAAAACGTTAGTTTCTTTAGTCTGTTCTATTGCTAATGCCTATTTAGTCATCAGGATATACAATTTATTTGTTAACATATTATTTGCTGTGGGTAAATGGTTTCATTTAGCATGTATATACACTTGCATACACATCCATAAATGTATGCTAACTATTCTGTTACCACTGAGCTAAGGACTGAGGAGCTGCAGAGGAAGCTGTATGCCCCATTCCAGCAGTAACTTCTGTGTGGAGCTCCCTGGAGACATTTCTCCCCAAATCCCTGGTGATTTTAAGCAATGCCAGGCAGCTCGTGGCAGAGCTGTGGCATTGCAAAGAAAAGATAGCAAATTGTGACTGGCATTACAGCTTGTACCTTGCTGATATGGCCTGATGCTTTACTCAGCAGCAGCCAATGTTTCAAATAATACATACCTCTAAAGTTTGTACAATTCTTTCTAAAATATGTCATTCCAGGTCTAATTAGCTGTCATTGTCATTCTCCCTGCTTTTCTCCATAAATAAATAACCTTTTAGACCCATGGAATCAGACGTGATGTGTTTTCTTTTAATGACTACATATTTCCAACTCAGTGGAAGAGTATTTGCCATGTTCTCGTCTCTCTGGCTCATTAACTCCAGAAATCTGATAATGGTTTTAAGGCAAAGGAATAATGTTAGGTTTTAAATGGAAACAAAATAAAACATGCACAGGAATAAATTAACCTGTTGCATCCCCCAAATGATTACTTGTGCTGATCTGAAATTTGCATAGATGTGTCCCTTACAGAAAGGTGCGCAACTTCATGGCTCAGCTCTGAATATTGAAAATGAATGGGAAATTCTGTCCCTACAGATGGACCCTATGTTAGGTGTCTTTGGATTTTGCTGTGTCTCATAGTGTCTTCAAACCCAGAGGAGTGTGCAGTAGCTGCAGGGGCTTCAACAGGGCACAGCAGGACTCAGCAAGGCACAAAAGCACATCTATTGCTTGGAGCATCAAATGCAAAGGCAAGCAGAACTAAAGATTTTCTTAAATAGGAACAGTCACAGCTGTTATTACCACTCCAACTTTTAAAGTAACTGTTAGTCAAGAAATCTCATGTTCTGATTTATGCTTTGAGCTCCATTTGAGTGTAAACTTGTGTTAGAAAAAAAATATCCTGGTTGAAAGATGATAGTAACACATTAGCACCTAAATATGGAAGGAGTGGATCCACAGATTCTTCACCTTCAAGCTTAACTTTGGAGAAGATTCAAGCACAAGGTAAATGGGCTAAGGAGAGCTATGGAAGATTGCAGCAAGTCCCTCAGAAAGGAAGGACAAAACCACTCTAAGGCTTCACATAAGGGGCTTGACAGTTTGGATTGCAATAAGAAAAACTAAGAAGTCAAGAGGCAATGAACACGAAGTTAAACACAGGAGGATCCTTCTGAACTTCAGGAAACACATTTTCACTCTGAGGGTGGCTGAGCACTGGCACAGGTTGCCCAGAAAGGTTGTGGAGTCTCCATCCTTGGAAATACCCAAAAGCTGCCTGGACACTGTCCTTGGCTACTGGGACTAGGTGACCCTGGTTGAGCAGGAGTGTTGGACCAGGTGACTTCCAAAGGTCCTGACAGTTTCAACCATTCTGTGATTCTGTGAGATGCAGCCACCAAAACAACTAGAAAAAGCTACTGTGCTGATTACTAGTTAACACTACCTAACAGGTATGCATTTGCAATGCACATGAGGAACTATTTCCCAGTGACCTCGAAGTATAACCTCAGCCAAAGTTAGGTCAGCAGCAGAACATCAGAACTGGAAAGTTACAATTTGCATAGAGAAAGTGAAATTTAAGAGAAACTGTCTAGCTATGCAAAGACTGGAAATGGATCTTCTGGATCTTCAGGAAAAAAAGAAAACAAACAAAACATATGTCCAAGAAATCATTAGTCAATTTAGGTTTTATCCAAAATGCAGTTCCTACTATGGGCTCAAGAAACAAATTTATTACCACTGTTCAGGCTTGGTAAAACTGTCAGATCTTCAGGAAGACCATGGTTGTCCAAATACTTTCAAAGCACTTCTGTTATAACCTTTCAGTCATAATGGGCAAGAAAAAAGAAACTATGTATAAAAAAATTGCATTTGAGAGAAGAATAATTCTCTGAAAGTCTTGGCAAGGACCAAACAAAGCCATTAATCTGTCCATCTACTTTCCATCCTTCACAAGGTCCATGCATGCCTCACAGTGCAATGAGTTCCTAGGTGATATACAGGCAGCAGCAGAATATTTTCCACTTCTAGGGAAAGGAACAAGGCTACTGCATTTATGTGTTTTCTTCAGGCCTGGAGGGTATTGAGGTCTTCAGAGGACATTTTGCCAGAAGTCTTCCAGAAAACAAAGACGGGTGGAGGGTTTTACTTTTTTCCTAAGTGGAAGTATATGAAATATCCCATCATACTGAAGGCACTGTTTGGCAGTGGAAGGAGGAATTATTCTGTAAATCAAGGAAGTTGCTGGTGCCTGGCCTGAGGGGTGCCTGGCCTGAGGATTGCCTGTGTTGGAAAGGTCTTAGTGGTGGAGGCTAGGTGTGGAGTTAGTACTCTGGGGGCACCAGAAAACCAGCCAAAATCACAGGCTGGATTCACAAGAGCATAAGAAACAAAGAGAGCAACAGCAGCTGCTGAGTTTACCAACTGGAGTTGTAGGAAGGCAGGGTACATATCTGTGGTTGTGAATGCTTAGCCTCATCATGTGCTTTGTCCTGAAATATTTCCAGTTGCTCCAAAATGTATCAAGAGACTGACGGATCTCCAAGTAACCCAAGTTCACAGGTCTGCAGCAGACAACTTTGTGCCTATCTTTACTTAAAGGTAGCAAGCAGGGCTATCATTAGAGACTGTTGTATAACCCTTCCTGCCAGTGCAATTGGATCTTTGGCCCTTATAAGCATATCTAAGGTACCCACCAGTGCAATGTAATCCCTTGTGATATGTAAACCCTTACATGGGGAAATGTGGCTCATGTTAGGAGTATCCTAATCCAACAGGCTCACCCCCAGACCTCTGCATTCATAGAGGTGGGAATTCCAGGTGTGTTCCTTGATGAAATACCATGCTCTGCAGCAGGACACTGACATGTTGATAAAGTATGTAGTAACTGTGGAGAGGCAACATGATGCCATGACGTGGTGCTTCTACCCCCTATCTGCAAGAACAGGAGCACCAGCACTTGCAGGGGTATCAGATTCTTCAACAGATAGAAGTGCAAAGTCTGAAATGTGTTGCCAGTTTTGAGTCAAAGCAGACCAGCTTTTGGTTTTAGACTTGCATAGCCCTAACGTGGGCTAAATCAAGTACACCGCTGGTCTAGTAGCTAAGCAGCGCCTCCATCCAATCATTTCAGAACTGCATCACCCACTTTTGGGGAATCTGATTAAAAAACAAAATAGAGAAAAAGAGCAAGCCTGTGGCCTGCTCATCCTGCAACTACCCAACACCGGTTTGCTCTGCAGGAGCAGCACTCTGAAGATAACCCCTGTGGATGGTTCAGGGACCAGGATCTGCTAGGGACCATTCCCAACGAATAATGTAGCCCTTTCAGCTTGGTGGGGGATTTTGCAGACAGGCATGTTACTTCCCAAGAAGGTACTACTGAGGCTCACTGGTAGCCTTGAACTATGGGATATGTCCTTGGGTCTTCAATCAGGTGGGCAGATGCTTTATGAGAAACAGATAATTGAATTCCTCTGGCTCTCCATGCCACAGTGAATATCACAGCATCTCATGGGAACCTCACTTGCAGCAAATGTCATATAAGGCTCTCAAAAACCTGACTAAGAAACCTTTTTCTTCTACAGGTCAGGTGATGATGTCTTCCACTCATGAAAAGTGATCCATGGATAACTGCTTTTTCTAACTTTTTCAGCAATGAAGTCCATTGCATATCAGGCTTATACAGCACCTGAAATCCCTAGTGTGGCCACAGACAGAGAGGGCTGCATAGCTAGGCAATGTGAGCCTGCGTCATAAGCGTAGACTATGCTCTTTCCCTGCCTTGCTGTTGGTACAGAAGACACATGAGTGATTGGACCTGCCACAGCAGAAAGCCATGAACCACAAGGACAAGGCACAACTTCCTTGGAATCTACTTAAAGTTTGTAGAAGAGGAAAAGCTGGACCTAGAGTGGTGGAGGATTCTAAAGATAGATAGAGTAGGGATGCTACCATTACCCAAAATGGAAGACACTGCTAAACCATCCTGCTGATGCAGGGCCAGACACCCATCCTAGCTGGGAATTTAAACTGAGAGTCTGCCTGGGGTGCTGCTGTCTTACTGTGACTCTGCATTGTAATGGCACTTTTCACCTGCCTTCACAAGTGTTCAACATCTGTGCATGGGGTGTGCTGTCAAACACAAAACCAATATTGTTCAGATGACTAGTGACACTGTGCACCTGATTTTGAGCAATTATCCTAAGGTAACTAAAGGAATTTTGCTTCCTTAGGGAAAGAGGAACATCAACAAAAGTATGCATTTTGTATTTAATGCAGAGAAACTATAATTAGGAAACTAAACCACTCATTAACAAGCTTTAAAATTGCTAAAGATTGAGGGGCTTGGTTCTCCCTCAAAACAAAGAAAGAATAAACGAACTTGTCTAACTTCTACTTAAGAAAACAAATTTTCTTAAGAAATTGGAGAGCAGATTTGCAGAAGGGAAAAGGTCTTTTCAGCCAGTTTGCTGAAAGCAGCTCACTCAAGCAAAAGGAGCTTTCTTGTTGCTGCCAGATTATTTTTCTGCTAAAAGAAGCATGAGGAGAAGGATAGGGTGACAAAAACCTGCTTTATCACTTTACCAAAAAAATAAATGCTTGCAGTTCTCTGGAAAGCAAGGTGGATGGGTGCTGAGCAGAGGACAAAGGGAACTTCTGAAAGCCTCATTTTCCCAGTCAGCATGTGGCAGACCTTGCTAAAGGCTCCTCTTTTTCTCAGCTTACCTCAGCAAACGAAACAATCATTCAGCAGCTTCCGAACCCCCTGGCATAGTAGGCAGGATGTGACCAGAGATGGAGTGAACTGTGGGTTATTTATGAGACAGTTCTGTATGAATCTCTGTTTTTCTATCACTAGATATCCTGAAATTAGAGGTGTCCTAAAGGAAGCCAGGCTTTAAATTAGAAAGAGGATGGATTTGGTATAATGCACCTTGTTGAAACTGTATGCCAGTAGGCAATCAGTAGCCCCATGGAAAGATGCTTTCTTTCTTACAGAGAATCAGTATGAGATATACTTTTTTTCAAGTGCTTCAGGCTTTTCAGAAAATGGTGTTGTTATCAAGCAGCACACCAAAGATACAAAGAAATTCTCTTTCACATAGAACATAGCTGAACCATGAAACTCTGCCACAGGGTGTTGGGGAAGCCAACATAGTACACTCAGAAGCAAAACAGATCGCTGAAGAATCAATATACTGTAGTCCAGATTCAACTTTCTACTCCAGCGATCTCTAAACAGCTCTTTTCCAGAAATGGAGGAAATATGTTAAGGAAGGAGAGTAAACTAAGGAGCAATAGACAGGAAGATACACAAAGGGAAGCATCAGCCAGTCGTGCCTGTTTATTCTTCAAGCTTAGCAATACTGGGTGCTGCTGGAGACACAGCTCTCTGGGCAGTCTTTTGGTTTAAGCCAGTGTGTTCATTTTTCACTGTGTATATTCTCATGGGTGACAAATACTCAGATTAGATCCTTGCATAAATAAGAGATGCAAGTTATCTTGAGTGTTTCGTATGTGTTCAGCCACAAATGGCCCAGCTCACATTCATACAGTGGTAAGAGCAGCAGGTATGCATATAGCTCATAGAAATCACTACTTATGCAATGCTGATAGCCATATGTGAAGACCACATATCTACTACTAAAGACCACTAGCTACAAAGCAAGTTTATCCTTCATTTGAGCAGTTTCTTGAGTTTTACATGGCTGCATAAGATTTAGACTAGGTGGGAGGACATTTTTGGTACTTGCTGTTAGAGTCACAAAATTTCATAACAAGATTTTGTTAATGAAACAAGCTCCAGGAAAAGCCTATCAAAGTTAGCACAGCTGCCTAGTCAGCCTTTGATATCACTTGTCTTGATCCTCAAAACTCAAAGATTCACTGACCTGTTCACAGCTTACATATTGAATTCATCCTCCCACAAAAAAGCCCCAAAGAAAGTGAAATTGCATGCAGGCCAGTCAGCAGGTTTAGCGTTTGTGCTTTCTTAATTGGAACTAACAGTTCTGCCTGCAAAGAGGTCAGCTGATAGAGATCCAGTTCTGCACAATTCACAGTTTGTGGATGTACAGCTTAAGCTGACTGCAGAGTATGTACAAGAATTATTTTTTGTAAAACCATTTGCCCGACATCTGCCTTTTCAAGAGGAAGAAGATACAGCTATTTACAACTGATGGAGGAAGCAAGAAATCCTTTCTGGTGTTGTGGTAGAAGCCAGACATGAATGAATATAAACATAGATCTACATTTTCCCCACTTTGACAAGGGATGTATGTCTTTTTCTCTACTTTGTTGCAGGGAACAGGCTACCGTTAGTTGTTTGAAAACCAAAACAGATTTTTGAAGGAAGCTTACCAGTTACTGATTTAAGGAGCATGCTAAAATCCCATCAGGAATACAAAACTTGGGGAATCTTCCCTCAAAAATATTCCAAAGATTTAAGAAAGTAACATGGGAAACAGACGAACTATTCCTCTAATGAATGATTGTTCAACTTACAGTGGAATAAGAGTTAGCAGGCAAATAAAATAAAGCTATTCTTACCATTTCAGAACACCCATTTTGACAATTATGAATGTTTCAAGTTCTGTACTAAATTTAGGAGCTCTACATGAAATCTTGGCTCTGCTGAAGTTAATGGGAGTTTCTGTCATTTTGAGGAGGTTCTAAATTCAGCTAAATGAATTTTCTCCTCAGTAGTTCAGTATAGGTTTTGCTGACACTAACCAAAACTACATGTCCTTGCATTAAATATTACCAGCTAGTGTTTTGTTATTTTACATTACATGTTTGTTTGAGTCAATATTCAGTTGTTGTTTCATAGAATCATAGAATACTTAGGGTTGTAAAGGACCTTAAGATCATCCAGTTCCAACCCCCCTGCCATAAGCAGCAACACCCCACACTAAACCATGTCACCCAATCGTGTCCATCCAACCTGGACTTGAACACTGACAGGGATGGAGCATTCACAACCTCCCTGGGCAACCCATTCCAGCATCTCACCACCCTCACAGGAAAGGATTTCTTCCTTACATCCAATCTAAACCTCTCCTGTTTAAGTTTGAGCCTGTTACCCCTTGTCCTGTCACTACAGTCCATAATGAAGAGTCCCTCCCCAGCATCCCTGTAGGCCCCCTTCAGATACTGGAAGGCTGTTATGGGGTCTCCATGCAGCCTTCTCTTCCCCAGGCTGAACAGCCCCAACTCTCTCAGCCTGTCTTCGTATGGGAGATGCTCCAGTCCCCTGATCATCCTCGTGGCCCTCCTCTGGACTTGTTCCAACAGCTCCATGTCCTTTTTATGTTGAGGACACCAGAACTGCTCACAATACTCCAGGTGAGGTCTCATGAGGGCAGAGGAGAGGGGCAGGATCACCTCCTTCAACGTGCTGGTCACGCTCCTTTTGATGCAGCCCAGGATACAGTTGGCTTTCTGGGCTGCAAGTGCACACTGCAGTCGGCTCATGTTCATGTTCTCATCGACCACCACCCCCAAGTCCTTCTCTGCAGGGCTGCTCTGAATCTCTTCTCTGCCCAGCCTGTAGCTGTGCCTGGGATTGCTCCGACACAGGTGTAGGACCTCGCACTTGGCATGGTTCAACTTCATGAGGTTGTCATCAGCCCACCTCACAAGCGTGTCAAGGTTCCTCTGGATGGCATTCCTTCTCTCCAGCGTATCCACCGAACCACACAGCTTGGTGTTGTCGGCAATCTATCTTATTTCCATAGATCTGAGGAGGCCTTAACAGTTTAGCAACCCTGATCTTGCTCCTGCAAAACTGATTGAATATATTCAGTGTTGAATACCTAAAAGCATCAGCCATAAAGAGCTTCAGAGCCTCCCAAAGTAGTGTGATCTGTAAATTACTTACTTAAAAATTATGTTGTTTTGACTGTCCTATAGTCAGGTAATTTGTTTGCTGGGAATCACTGCTACTTTGGATATTCTTCCAAAGTCTTCTACTCCAGTGTGTTAGGCCCCTCTCGTCCTGTGAAATGGGATGCCTTCAGAGATGGAAGTTTGGTAACTGGTTTATTTTGCATTTCCTTCTGAATTAGGCTTGATGAAAACTGTGTTATGTCACAAACTGCTAAGTGTAGAAAAAATAAAAAATCCTCCTCTGATCCTTAGAATTTCCTCTGGTGAAGCTGGGACTAAATTGGGTAACAGAAAGCAAAGACGTGGGGATGTCCCCAAATAACCTGCACAAAAATAGCATAGTTAGAGACAGCCCTAATGACAAAACTGTAATATTTTATGATGCAGAGCCAAGGAACCAGACACTGAGGGGACAGACTCTGGGGAACTGTGTTCATCTTCATAAGATATTATTTGGTAACAGGAAAATGCAATACATACTGTCAACATTTTAGCTCCAGAAGCACTAGTATGCATCATGATGAACTGATGAACCACATTTCCAGACCAACCTCTATGAAAGGTAAGAAAAGGAAAATGCAAAAGGAAATTTCTTTTTTTTTCTAAATCTGCAGAGAATCATGAGGTTTCTCTGTATCGTACAAAGAAGAATTGTGCAGAAACTTTCAAATTAGTTCCAAATGAGACAGTAACACAGTCTACCTCCTTTAGGAGGTAAATCAATTAATGCCACAATTGCATCTGTAATGTTTCTGGGATTCAAACTGGTATCTTTTTAATCTGCTTTTGGATCTAGGGTTTCCATTCTGTCTTCTGAAACTACAATAGCTGTATATACAGTACGGTATTACATCTATCCATAACAATGCAGGTAGAAAAAGCAAAATCATTTCCTATCCTTTGCAGAGGGAAGATTTAGGAGAAGGCACTTAGGAACCTAGTTTTCAGTGAAATTTCTAGGTTTGTGTGCTAATGACTGCCCCAAGAAAACATGGAAAACCAGAGCTGAAAGTTTGCAAAGCTGGCTTTCTGTGCAGCCAGATCAAACCAATGAGCTCAAATATCCCAGCAGGTCCCATATCCCCAGTCATGTGCCACCCTCTCAGGCAGGCTGCCTTCATAGCAGCTGCATGTGCAGAAGGTGCGGCAGAGGCAGTTCACTGCTCCAGGTCCATGTACATAGCCACTGGTTTCAGTGAGTTGTATGGATAAGTGCTTTTAAAAGAATAGTTTATGTGAATGACCTGCAGGCAGCTGCTGATGCTTAGTGAAGAGACAGAGACAGTCTTGGGACTTTAGGCTCTATTTCCATACAATATAGGTTTATGGATAATAAAAAAGGAACCCACTGGAAATATTTAAACAGCTTAGTTCAAGAAATATTTTAGTCTTATGTTTTGGAAACCTGAAGAGATCTTGGAGAATATATGACACTTCTGTATACTTATGCCATCATTGGTTAACATCAAAGAAGGATGCTGGGCTACACAGACCTGCCATGTGACTAAAATTTTGGTACTGTCTTCATACTTCTTGTAAAACTTGTAGGTGGAGGAACCCAGAGTCTGGTGGTGATCAGGACTGGATTTGGATAGCTTTATCCTATCTGATAGCTCAAGAGGAATATATAATAATATAATCTGTATGTCTTTTACAGATAGATAGCAAAGGTGACAGCACTGCCTGTGAGATGTTCTGTAAATACAAAATACAGAGGTGGAGTTAATCAATTAGAAGTCATCTAGAACTGATGCTTAGTTATCCAAGCTCCCTGCTGTCCAGAGCTATCATCCCTTGACTTCCTGCAAAATCAGTGTTGCCACAACACACTGGTTTAACCAGGGTGTCCTACCAGCCTCTCTTCATGGACTTCATAAGAGAGTCTTTCATATGGGAGTGTGAAGATTGACTCTCTTGATCTTGGATCCCTCTTAAATGAGCAAGCTGAATAAAGACCTGTCATGTTTTTAGCTAGCAATTGCACTCAATGATATTTTATCCATCTTTGTAGTAAAATTCGGTCCTTCTCCTTCCCTACTTAACCATTATACAAGTCAATTAGAGGACCAAATCTTGAGTTCCTACCTGATTCATTTTAAATATTTTTATCTTATATACATCATATCAGAGAAAATGTAAGGGTTATAGTGAAGGTTAAAGACATTTAAGTACTAAGAGTTTCTTGCCAAGTGAAGTCAAGGAGACATTGATCTTTTTATACATTGAATGTCCTGCAAATTCAGTTTATTGACTTATCAATTGATGCAGTATGCAATAGGGATTTTCCTGCTGCAAGTTTTATTTAGAACTGGCAGATCCCAGCAAAGCCAATTTTGGCTTAATTCTATTCATGGTGAATGAATGAAATTAATGATGTAATATTGAAAATCCATTGAGATGCTCAGTTGATCTCTGTGTTCAATAAGAGCTTTCTTTCACAGTAGGTTTTGATAGTAGTAACACTGAATGTCATCCAGATAAAAGTCTTTAAAGACATAAGGTGAGGGTTTGCAATCAAATCTTAGGGCTTGGCCTATCGCCCATTAAAAGGCACAGGATTTGATTCACAAAACCCACTGTTGTGAATGCGGTATACCAGCTAACACAGAGCTAGCTCAAATTTAGGTGAATATTTTATTTACACAAAAATACAGGTTTTGAAAGTGGCTTAAATTCCTAAAGAATTAAAAAAAAAAAAAAAAAAAAAAAAAAAAATCAGTTATACAAAAAAAATGTACT
>NDXB01009646.1:65986-86312 GCA_002631895.1 Agapornis roseicollis
AATTAAAAAAAAAAAAAAAAAGAAAAAGAAAAATCAGTTATACGAAAAAACTGTACTTAAAAAAGGCATGTATAGCCTGTTTGTTAATGAACCCTCCCAACACATAGACTAAGCAAATCATTTTGAAGCCAACTTAAAGTTCAACAGACTCAAAATTAAGGAATTTTTAGTTTCATTTCCATATGTCAGAATATATAAACCAGCCCCCAAACATTACATTTAAATTATTCTACTGTTTTGCCATGGAAGCAAAAAGCTTTTGTGTGTCATTAATGAAGTTAGAATCTTTGTTGTATGCATAAGTATTTAATCTGAAATCATTGCTATTTATAAAATTGAAATAAACGTTCTAAGCATAGTCTAGGGTAGCTACAAAACCTGCTATTGAATTCTGTGGGAAAATGGCTTCACCAGAACAGATATAATCTAATTTAATATAGCTGCTGGAGTACACTATAAAATGCCTAAGTCTTAGCTCCCCATATGTCTGAAAAAAAACCAGACCTTTTAAATCTACTCTGCCTTGAGTTTAGTCCTTCCAGCGCATATTTTAACCTGTAGTGAACTTGGGCAGGGATCACTATGAACACCACTGAAAAGACTAAGTAATAACAGCTCCCTCAAAAATATGCAGATAAATATTTATAAGACTGGAATGTGACCAGATCCATGCTCTTTCTTTCTGAAGCTTTAACTGGACCTGTGGGATCAGCATAGTACTGAGGTACAGTTGCTTATAGCATTTCTGTGGTAAACACAGAACCCAAACCCAAACCCAAACTTGCTGCATGCAGACAAGTATCCACAGTATGAAGTACAGTCAAGCAGTGAGTGAAAACTTCAGCTGGGACTTATGCAAAAAGATTTTCTGCACATCTTATTGAAATTCTTTAACAGGACAGAAGCTGAAGACATGCTGAATTTCCACAAGTCACACAGACATTTGTAAGGCTTGTGAACACTTGATATACTCCCTGATCAGCCCTGAGCTGATACAAAGCAAAGAACAGAGGGCAAAAACACAGAACAGAATAAACAGTATTGCTACTGTACTTGTTTATTGTTAGAGAAAGAATAGTAGATAATCATACTCCTCTTAGCTGTGAACGACTCACTTTTTGTCAAAGAACAGCTGTTTTGAGCCATTCTCAACAGCTGATGTCAGCTCTATCTTGATAAATATGGAAGCTTGAAAAGAGATAAATTCATGCTCTCCAGTGAGTGACACCAGGCAAAGGATGTCACCCACATCTCCCTGCTCTCTCATAGTCTTTAATGGTACATAAACACAGGCAACAGCAGCCTTTGTGTATGAAGTGAAAGGGATGGATTTAAGCTGCTTTAAGATGCTTTTAGATACTTTCTTTTCTGACTTCTGCTGAGGTCACTAGCACTGAGATTGCAAAGACATTGAGGAAGGGACTTGGACTTTGTGAACATGGAATTAACAGTGAATTGTAGCAACAACATCCTAAGAAAAATATCACACTTTTCCTTTTTACCTGTGCAATGATTTAGGGTTGCCCCACGTCTGCTGTTGCATCACTTGGGTGCAATTTCTTGGCCTAGCAGGGTTATTCAGAGCACACAGTTGAGATACTTTGTGGAGATGACCAAATGGACAAAGTTATTAACTTAAGCTAAGCCCACACTGAAGTACAAGGCTGGTCTTCAGTAAACACCATCTCCACCAGGGAGGACGCAGGGCACTAGTTTTTACTGTGGCAAGAGAGCCCTGATGCCAAGCACAGCAGCAGCAAGGGTGCATCAGGACCTGAATCTAGGTCCTGCATGAGGACCTGAATCTAGGTCCTGCATGAGGACCTGACCAGAGTCAGTACCTGCACCCTCAGCCATTGGCAAGAGGCAGACTATGTGACATCCAGCTTGGTGACAGCCTGGACAGGCAGGCACAATGCGGTTGCTTTATTTTGACCTTCCTGATCACTGCCTCTCCTGACAGCCTAGGGAGCCCTGTGGCTGCATAAGGAGCCCTGCTGCTGCAAGACCAGGGAAATCTCTCCAACTCATGCTAAACACTGATATTATATAGCTGTAGAGGGCAGCCTGAATCCAGCTCCCATCTCTCTTCATTGCATAAAGAAACTAGGTCTGGCAGTGCTGAGTATCAGTTGCTTTGCCCTTGAATTCTGGATACCAAACAGACACCTAAGTGCTCAGTATGTCTGAGCAAAGCCCCTAATTTGCTTCTTCTGGAAAGCCCTGGGCTAACCATGGATCCCACAAATACATGGATCACTGCTGCTAACATAGTCTAGTCTCTAGTTCTTTCTGGGTTGGGTCTTTCTATCAAAACTGCCAACAAAAGAATTAATTATGATGTCAGACATTTCTGTGCTGAGACACTTTCCACCACAAAAGAAACAGGGAACATTTAACACTGCTCTCTGGACAACCTCTAGAAGATAGAAGTGTCTGATTGCGGCCAATCTGGGTCAATTTGATTCACTCACTCTAAAAGGAAACCATTCAAAGTCCTAATTACAAGGCTCAGGCGACATGAAAACCAGGTCCATTTTACACCAGAAGGATTGTTTGGAGCCTTACATAGGTCCAAAGGAGGGAGAAAATTTTGAAGATCAAGGTAAAAGCAGAGGTCACATCAAAAAAAATACAGGCAAGACACAGGATATAATTTAATAACAAAACCAAACCAAAACAAGCAAATGCTCCACAGAATTTTGTTTAACTTTTATATTTTCATATGTATGTATGTTTTTATATATTATTGATTAAAACTGAAAAGACATTGAAGACCTGGTCTTCCTATATGAAGAAATACAAGAATAGAGACAATCATGATTATCTCCTCTTTCCTTTTCTTCCAAGAAAATATTGGATTTACCATACTGTTATCTGTTCTTGTTCATAAGAGAGGTTTTATGTTGTTCATATTGTCATAATATGAGGGTCAACAAGAGCATGAACCAATTTGATTTGCAAACAGTCCTCCTTCTAGACTAGGACTTAAAGCAAGCAGGCTTTGCTCTTTAGGTTCAAGAGCACAGTCCTTACCCTATAGAAGCTTCAGCTTCCCCTAAATCTTATCAGTTCAGCTGTGCAGCAGTTCTGTGAGACAGAAAATAATCCCATACAGACATGGAAAACTATACTTGTAATCGCAGGATTTCAGGATCTTAAAAAAGATCTAAACTTGAAAGACAGAGGAAAACCTTTGTTTTAACCTTCAGCCAAAAGTGTTCACCATATTCTAGGAAAAATGCTTCATCCTTTTTGGTAAGCAAGCAGGTTAGAAAGTAAGACCCACTAATCTAGTATTCAAAGAGCTTCTTGAAGAAGAATGCATTGTGTTAGTAAATAACAGGAGCTCAGAATAATTTGCTCTTTTGCATTTCTGGTTAAAAGAAAGCAAAAAAATACCAAAGCACAACCAGCACTGCACACTGTACACAGCAGTCAGGGACCAGAATCAAAGGTTTTCCCTTATAAAAGAAGAACAGGCACTCATTTACTGGGAAGAGAAACAATATAGCTTTGACCACAGACTGCTTCTATTGCACTACCTTGCATAAATAATGCCTCTCCCCTATTCTTTCCACATCCCATGATTCTGGCAACAGTGCTAACCTGAACTTTGGAAATTACACTATGCTTGCAGTGTCTGTAACTTCTCTGTATATACTGTGGCTGTTTTTTTCCCCTGAAAAGAGGCATCAGGATGGGGAGACAAAATGCAAACCTATCAGTTCCCTGTATATGAACCTTGGAAATGTTTTAGAGGTGCAGCATGAACCTTTCTGTTAGAAGATAAGATCAAAGTCAGCCTTAGCTGTGTAGACTAAAATCAACCAGGGAGTTATCTTTTCCAACAGCTGTTGAGCTCCCAAAATCTTACATAAAGAAGGGGGCATAAATAACTTAGTACTCAGCTTCCCTATCTCATTGTGTTGATATTGTTTCGGGATGTGACAATTATTTTACACTGAGTGAATATGTGCAGGTTGTGGAAGATTATAGTATTTCACTCACAAACCCCTTAATAAGACATTGCACTCCCCAGCATATTGCCTCACATAATTGCACGTGCTTTGTCTGGAGCCAAAAAAGGGGAGGTTAAGATTGTATTTTTTTCCTATTAATACTGCATTTAAATTAGTCATCCTTTTTTGTGTGAGAATGCTGCTGAAAGGAAAATAATGAATGGGCAAGGAGCAGAGATCTAGTTGCATTGGTCAGATGTATAAATTCATACGCTGTGCTTCTAGACACAACAACTTTTATTCTATTATTCCAAAGTGACGTCAATCACCTTATGATTTATTTCTTAATAGGAAGAATTTATAAATTCAGGTATCATTTACACTGTGTGGTTGTATGTAACAACCTAAACATAATTCCCAGTGAAATGTAATTTCCAGCCACTTCTAATCCATCCCTTTGTTCCTTTGGTACCACCCACCCATGCTACAATTTGCTTTAGCTATGCTAGTGTCTATATTATGAACATCTGGGAGTAGGAACTCTTTGCAATACCATGCTAACTTTGTAAACCTTCAGAAAGAGCTTCAGTACTCAGCAAACTCCAGTGCAAGAGGTTTGGATGATATGTCACTCAATTTCTTTAAGTATGCATTACAACGATATAATAGCTTTATGAATCCTTCCTCCAGGCAGTGCTCCCAGTGAGTAGGTGACAGAGTTTGCAGTGTACTGAAATTGATGTTCAACTCCTTTTCTGGAAGAACTTCATGCTACAGAGATTTCACTTCTGTCTTGCCCCGCTATACCAGACTCTTCACCCATGAAATGCATGCCTACTTTTTTAGCAGGGTTTGTTGGGAAAATGAACCCAGGGATGTGGTCTTCCCAGGAGAGAAGTGTCTGGCTGTGTTTCCTGTCACCTTGCACTTGGTGTGCTGCCTAGGATTGAGGTCTGCCTATGCTAACAACAGTGTGGAAAATTCCAGAAGAGGAGAATAGCCTCCCATGCCCTCCTCTGTCTCTGTGGATCATGCAGCTGACCCAGCAGATGGGCTAATCAGGCAGACCTGCTAGAAAATGTAGCAATGTAAAACAAATAAATCATGGTGTGCTTGCTGCTTCAGCTAAGCCAGATGTCCCTTCACTTTCATCCCCTTTCCAGCCTCCTACTTACTCTCTGGTATCAGCCGTTGCCTCTTTGCTGCCCTGAAGTTCTTCCACCTTCTCCTTACATTTGGGATCCCACCTGCATGTACCCTCTTGATAGCTGAGTTTAACACCCATTTGCTTTCCTATCACTCTCCTCTATGTGGAGAGGCAGTTTGGATTAAAACAACTAAATCTGAACTTTTTCAACCAGATTTGTCCATCAGAACAGGAAGAATAATTGTCTTGTCCCTTCATGCCTGCTGCTGAGCAATTTTTCTCCATGGTCCCATGAGGTATTCATGAATGTATGAATGAAGAAAGAAAGGTGTAAGGAAGGTGAATTTCCTTGCAAGGAAGCCAGCTGCACAAAGTGAAAGTGTGTGTTTCCCTGCTAATGTTCCCATAGAAACGGGCCATGTCAAATTTACAAAAAGAATATGAAAAGGTGCGTATCTAAGATCATGAGCTCACTGCCTTGCCAGAAGTTTGATTAAAAAACTCATGCACAAATCTCTTCAACCACACACTTGTGGGGGTCTCATGCCTGTAAAAATCTGTTTCTATTAACCTGTCACGCAGATGACAGCTCATCGCATCATCCCACTGTCAGGCAGTAGAAAAATTCCACTGAAGATGGAATTCCACTGAAGAGCTGAAGATGCAAGACACTGTCCTCCAAGACACTGTTCATATTTTGAAGTGAATTTAACACTTTAAAAATGGTGGAGACAACCAGCATCTTGCACTTAACCTCCAAAGATGAAGATCTGGGTCAGCTACCATCAGTTCCCATCAGCCCTGTTGCAGAGAGAGCCACCTCTGAGCTAAGAGGTTTGGTCACTCTTCTGAATCCAGCTGAGGAGGGTCAGATTTGGGGCCAGCTTTGGTCATGGAGTTTGTAATATCATTCTCCATCCACATGAACATGAACATCTCACAGAAGTCAAAAATGTTGTCAGTTTTAAGTATTCCTAACAAGAACTGGGTGTGGACCATTTGCTGAGGGGCAAACAAATACATATCTGTATGTTTCAAGGGGAAGAAAAATATAGGTTGATTCTTCTTGTCTGATCACCACCCCTCTCTTGCCTCTCTTGAATTTCTCACACAGAGTGGTTATACAGCAGAAAATCGCTGTCAGTCCTTGTTAGAGGGCTGCACCAGCTACTACGAGGCAGACTTAGTTTTCCAGAGGATTACACTTGCTCCAGCTCCTTCTCTGCAACCAGACTGCTAATGGACTCACTGCTTATCCAGTTACAGAGCTCCACACAGAAAGCTGGGGAGGTCTTTATGGCTCAAAAGGAGGATGGCAGAATTACTCCTGCTGACTGAGCAGCAGGGAATTTAGAATACAACCAGCTTTAATACTACTTTCCAGACACTTCATGGTTCAAGTTAAAGAACAAACTACCTAATTGCAGCAATACACGTGTCCAAGATAAAGATAAAAATATTCTTTACAGAGGATTTTCCAGTGCCTTTTGTACTGAGCAAAAAGCAATTTACATGCAGTCATAATTTTACAGCAATGCTTTTAACAGCTTTTAACCGTGTCGCTATTGTTTTAACAGCTTTTGTTCTGCTTGATGATGTCACTTTTACTGTCCCAATGCTGCCTTTTAGGGGCATGTGGGGGGATCTTGTGCTTGTTAATTACTCTATAATTTTTAACTTTTCTGAAACAGAATGCCAGTGGATTAAGACTGAGACATGAATTGCTGAATTCTACTTCCCTGACTGATGGGTTTGCAGATCCACTGAGATGACCAGAGTAGTCATTTTGCTTTAAAACGTCAGGAGCCTAATTCTCATATTGAGCAACATTACTGACTTAGACTATGTTTGCTTGAAGGAAGACAAATGCAGCAGCAGAATGTGAGTGAAAACCACTCTCATTGTACACTTCTAGAGATTGGAGACTAATAATTTTTAATCTAGAGATTAAAAATCATGCAGAATTGTTTAATGTTTCACACCAGTGCAGATGCTGCATTGTGAAAAAGATCAACATATTTCTCAAACCTTTCTGAAGCTAAACAAAATCAATTACATTCTGAGGAAGCAAAATGTATTTAGTTGTCTGAACTGCTTAACATTTATTTGTAACATCTCAAGGTTGCCACTAAACAGGATTCAGTAAGCTTAATAGAAATCTTTGCTTCATAGAATCATAAAATCATAGAACAGTTTGGGTTGGAAGAGACCTCTAAAGGTCATCTAGTCCAACTCCCCTGCATTGAGCGTAGACATCTTCAACTAGACCAGGTTGCTCAGAGCCCTGTATTTAAATGTTTCCAAGGATGAGGCATCTGCCACCTGTCTGGGAAACCTGTTCCAGTATTCCGCTACCTTCAGAATTTTTTTCCTTATATGTAGTGTAAATCTACCCTCTTTTAGTTTAAAACTGCTATGTCTTGCCCTGTCACAAAAGGATCTACTAAAAAGTTTGTTGCCATCTTTCATATAGTCACCCTTTAGGTACTGGAAGGCCAGTGTGTACCCCTGAGGGACACAGCTTGTCACCAGTCTCTATATGGACATTGAACCATTGACCACTACCCTCTGGATGTGACCTTCCAACCGATTCCTCATCCACTGAAGAGTCCACCCATCACATCCATATCTCTTCAATTTAGAGAGAAGGATGTTGGAGGGGGGGGGGGGCGGCGGNTAACACCCATCCCTGCTTCCCAAAGCCCATCCCACATCAAACCCTCCCGCTGGAACGAAGGGAAGGGGGAAGGGGGTTGGGGGGGGGGGGGGGGCAGGCCAAAGGCTATACAGAAGTGTGGATAGCTGACATTCATATCTCTTCACTTGTTCACTGATATAGTCACTCCATCATAGAAGGCCACTTGGCTGGTCAGGCAGGACTTAACCTTGGTGAAGCCACGTGCTGACTAGTATCTTGCTCATAAGCATTCCTTGTTATTAAGAAAATGTCCTATTGCTATGAAGAAGGTAAAAAAACAAGTATTTTGTCCATTGTGTCAGTTGTCTCCATTAAGCTGTCCTTTAAACTCTTTCTCAAGGAAAAGGTGACTCTGTACAGCCCTTTGCCCCTCTTTAGTCCATTAATAAACCAGATGGTAGCTGGAAGCATGACATTATATCTGCTGGGGAGGGGGTGAACAGAGATGCTAATCATTTTCATTAAATATTGGTTTATATATCCAGTAGTTTTGCAGTTGGCATTGAGGTCTTCCACTTTGATATTGCATTATTCTTGCCAAGGTCATGCTGACAATTAGTTTAGTGGTTGAAGAGGACATATATCTGCATGACTACTTCCATTGAAGGAAAACTGTTTGTAGTGTGACTAATGGACTGTAAAGTATTATATATGTATGCATTGTATATATATAATGATTTTTTAAAAAGTCACTCCTGCAGCATTGCATTTGGAGTAGAGCTCAGGGTCTCATATTCAGAACTCAGCCAGCTGAAGGAACAGCATTTCATCCAGAGCAGAGAGGTGACACACATGAAGCCTCCTGAAAAGACGCATTTACACAATGTTAGCCATCAAATGAGAAAATTTAAATAAAGGACTTTTGTATTTTTCAGAGCCTTTTTAAGAGTGCTAGAGACTGGACAAGCTCCCTCAGTTTCCTCAAACAACTTGGGAAAAACCTCCAACTCCCACATTTCAGGTCATAAAACACACTTTAAGGGCTCCCCTCAGAATGGCTTTGTCTTAGAGTGTCTCATTTATCAGCAATATGCCTCAGAAGTTTTGTTTTAAGGCAGCCATGTGTTTTCATGGCTTTGGGATGTGTGAAAGATTTGGTTTTTTTCTCACATCATGGAAGGATGTTTGAATATGGTAAATTAACTTCTGTTTCTAGTTCTCTCTTGTCTGATAAGTCCTGGGGTTAAAATATATCTGACGCGCACTGCCAGGACTTGACTGCTGTCACTGATGGTTGAATCATTTCTTTCGTTCACTTAAAGTTACATGTAAAGGATGAATCAAACCCAGCTGTTACTGAATTACTTGCAATTAAAAAGAAAATCTGTGAGAGTGATTGACACAACAGCTGATGGTAAAGGCTGTGGTGTATGAAGCCATTTTACCTGTCTTTTGTATCTCACCCTTTGAGATCCTTGTAATCCAGCAGAGAATAATGCAAAAGTAACACAGGGCTGGAAAACATCTCCTGGCTACTGAGTGGTCCTTGTTCCATTTCAGCCCCTGTGCCACATGAACTCTTTGTTACCCTACTGAGATCTGTGCCTGCTCTACTATACTGTGGTCAGATGCCAGCCATCGTCTCAAAAAGCCACCATCTCTCCCTTGCAATACAATAAATGCCAAGTTCATGAGGTTAGAAAGTCGATTTCCCAGCAGACTAAGAAATTACAGGAGCATCACGTATAAGCTACTCAAAAGTATCAATTTAACAGACTGATAAAGAAACTCAGTGCATTTCTTTCTCTTCAAAAATAAAAGTGGCAAATATTAGGTCAAACATAAAGAGGATCTGCAGGAAGGAAGAAGTATGTTAATGAGGCCAGCAATAGCCTGATACCCAGAGCAACAGAGAAGGAGGAGAGGCAGTGGCAGAGTTGAAGAGGAGGATTACATTTCCCATTTGAATAAGATGGTGAATTCAATGGGCATCTAACCATCAGAGAAACTGCAGAGGACAGCTGTGCTGGATTTGAGGTCATCTAGGATATCCTCAGGAAGTCCAGACCTAAAAGTGTTCTTCTACATGACTTCTGCCAAGCATTCTACACCAGGTGTGCAGTCAAAGGCACGTCAGCTCCAACCATTGTAAGTAGATGATGGGAAATTTAGATTTTCCATTCAAATTTCAGAGGAAATTTGTTTGTAGATGTATTCAGTCAGATGCGTCAAAAATCTTCTTAGGTTTCTGATAATTAAAGTTATGCACTGAAAACAACCTGGAAATGTTTGCACACACAAAAGTAGGGACTTTCACAGCTTCCAGCAGTCCAGGTGCTACTTGGAGCTAGAGTCTTCGGGACTCTCCATGGTGATGGCAGGGCAGGGCCAGGCAGCCTGGACCAGTTCCACCACCACAGTCAGGGAGCATGGCAGCTGGGCCAGCCCCAGGCACCAGGCACCTCCCGGGGCGGGGGAGGAGGGAATGGGCACAGGCTAACATGTCTTCCAGTAACACTCAGGAAGTTATCACAAGACCAAGGGTGTCTGTGGGCTTAGGCTTCACCTTTCCCTACCCCTAATGCATTTCTAAATGGCCAGGCCTAGGCTTGACTGCCATTCGTCAGGCTAGGAAAATGCTGTATGTTAGGAAACTGCAGGAAATCCTTCAGATGAGAGGAGACAGGGTAGAAAGCATCACTCAATGGATTCTACTGTCAAGTCCTACTTTTTCAGCACCTTCATGCAGCTGAGACACTAAGGAGCAGCAGTTCACAGCTGGATCAGAAAAGCTTCCTGAGGATCCAAGACAGGCAAAGAGACCTTCACAGAGCTGTGTTTTGGAGGAGAAGGTGCAGCGGATATCTAAAGTGGAGTGATGCAAGATACTCAACACTGAAAAAGAAGGATGTTAAATGGCTTATTTACAACATGAATTCCTCTTCACTTGCAGATGCCATCAATATCTGTGTATGTGTGATATTCTTCTCTAGTTCCCTCCAACAGTGTCCATATTCTAAGTCTTAATAAACAGATTTCCCACAGTTAAAGAAGCCTAACAGTGGATGATCTGCCTGCACAGGGCACCACTCTGCAATCTGGTGCTAAACCTTGCACAGTCACTTGTGAAAAGCAGTCCTACATATACTGAACTCACATTTTTCGCTTCTATTAATTACCTCGCAGAGAGTTTGCAATTGTCTTGGTATATTTACCCAAGCCAAGTTTGTTTCTGGACACCCCTGTGAGCTCTGGTAATTGAGTATTCAAAAAAAAGCATCAGACAGTTACTGATTCTGCTGTGGAGCTGCCCCAATCCTTTTCCTCTGCTCTTAGATCAGCAGGAGCAAAACTAAGATTCATTACAGAGATAATAAGAATTTTAGCAGACAATCTTATTCAATCCTTTAAGGAAAGACAGAGTGTCAGACTACAATTGAATGGCCCAATTAACCTCAGCATAGTATAATCAACCGACAATACAGAAGGCAAATGCTAGAAGTCTTTCTTGCAAGAAGATCATTCTATCCTCATGGAATGAATACCCACATTTCAGGGATGACCAGAACCGTGATGTAGGCAACTCATTTACCATCTCTGCAGTTTAGATACCAGTTTACAGAGCTTTCTTCAGCAAAATAACAGTGGCAGAAAGAGTGCAATTTTGAAACTAGCCCTCAGTCTAGGATAAATTTGACTTCTGGATATAAATAGCAGTAACACCTGCCTAACCTGAATGCTCATTTTACTTTAAACTAGTTTAATTTAAGCAATAGAAGTTACACTTACTTTTAATGGGCAGCAGCTGTTCATTAAATTTATAATGACATTTAGATACCCTGGTGATAGACATTCAGAAATATCATATACATAGAGACAAAAATTCATTAGTAACATTACTGAGATGGCTTGGAAGTGAAATTAACTTGAAAAGAGATACTTGTTTCAGTTTCATCTGCAGTTTGAAAACCTGGGCTACTTTCTAAGGCATACAAGTGCACTTTAGAGTGTGCAATAGTAGTTAGAACCTATCCTACAGAAAGTCTGAAGAACTTTCCTAGCAAAGAAACACACTCTTAGGATTCTTCTACTAAATTATGGTTATACTACCACTGAAACCTGTATTGGCTTCACTTTCAATTATATGCAAATATACATGGATATACAAATATTGTATAGTAATATGTATGTTATTTGCCCAAAGTCAGTAGTGAGTGCATTAGAGTTTATACACATGACAGCATATGCATGTCAAAGGAGCTGTTCATTTCTTATGAGCCCTGGCTGTGTCTTTCTGATGCCAGATGGAATATTTTTATCAACTTCTGTAGACCAAAGGCTTGACCCACACATTAGGGACTAACACAGAAAATTATTACAGAACTCTAGTAACCAAATGCGCTTATTCTTTTATTATTATGAATGCTGCCTCTTAATGCACTAATAGCACATTAATATACATTTCTAGTTTCTTAGCTTAGGCCTTTTCCTCATGTCAAATCCATTTCTCCTCTCTAAAAGTAGTACTGCTAGGATTCACCTGTACTATCTTATCTACACAAATAAGTTACACATTTTACAGTCCGGAGAACTCTGCATGGGATCATTATTAAAACTGTTATTCTGACTTTCATTATTAAGGTAACCAAGTTCAAACAAGGTTGCATGGCATGTCAGGTACTCTGCACTTTTGCAACCTTTTCCTCTTCAGTGAGACTGCCAGATGTTATCCTTTGCATTTCATTAAGCAAATCTGTTTATTAAACAGGAAATTGCTAGAACATGACTGGATGAGAAGAAATCATGTAAAGTGACAAACAAAGAGCTTTGCTAGCTTGGTTCAGCAAGGCAGAAGCAACACAGTCATTCCCATTAGTAGATATGGCCTTGATGATGAAGCCTACATCTCTGTTATCTAATAGCGCTGACCAATAGAAGCAGATCTGTAAAGTGAAAGAGTCTGAGAACCCAACAGCATATCCATATGAAATCCATACAGCACATATCGCAGGTTTTTGTTCCCTTTTTCTTCAGAACAGCTCTAGCCCAGTCCCACAGACTGAAGACTGTGGCTGCAGTGCGTTAGCTATGCTACTAGAGAGCATTTTATACTTCAGTTTCATGCAAAAGGAATCCAGCTCATGCTTCATGATGGGAACCAGAGCACAGTAAGTGTGAGCAGGGACATTTGTTTCAAAACACACTTCTGATCCAAAATAATGCACTAAAGTAGATAAAACCATATAAAGCAGAATTTTTATGTACAGAAGAGGAGGCTTCACACTGGAGCTGCTCAAAGAAGAACTGCATTTGAATAGCTCTGATGAATTAGAAACATCACACCCTCACACAGTTCTCTCTGTATAGCTCTCATTTTTCCCTGTTGAATAAATCCTAGCATGACAGGAAACTCATTAGCAAATTCTTTGCTGAAAGTAATGCTTATGTAAGTTTAAGACAAGCACATTATTGAAAGAATGTTTTGATTAATTTGCTGTTCATTAACAGTACACCTTGGTGACTATATAGTAAATTCTCTTTTGAAGACAACCGTAAAGACTATACACAGCTGTACTTTTTGATAATCTAGTGTTCTGGAAACACTTAACTACTTTTAACAAATGTTCAGTATTTGTTTAAGTTAGGTCCCCATTTAAACTCTGTAGCACACACTTGCAGAAGCACTGGCAATCAGAGGTCCCAGGCAACTTCTTCCAAGAAATCTATCATTGCAGAGCCATATAAAGTCCTCCTGCTGTTAAAGAGTGGCCAGGGTTGTATGTGGCCTTGGATCAGAGCTCGAGAACATGTATCAGCTCTTTCACTGAGAACTTGCGGCAGGTCAGCTGGGTCACTTACTATGATGAAACTTAACATGGATCATGCCTGTTTAGCATCCAATGTCATTGCAGATCCAAAACTTTGACCCTACTTCCTTCAGTCATCTTTTGATGACTTTTGACAGAATACCTGGTTAGTCTGACTATTAAACTGGAGGCATCTTTCTTTTTACCAGATTAACAGATGGGCTTTATTGTGAGAAAAGAAGCAGTAAATGAGTAGCTCTGTGGGGCTTTTTCCACTGAAAGAAAAGAATTTAAATGAGGGATATCTTTCTGTACTGCATCTGTGCACTTCCCCATTTTAAAGGATATTGTGGTGGTGATGAAGACATCATCAGTGTTTTGACTACATATACTAGTTACATTACTCACAGGATAACTACACTAGTAACAACATTACACCCAGATGGTACAATGTAGTTCTATTTGGCTAACATAACCTACTACTAGACAGAGTATTCTTCACTGCAGTGCTGCCATTTATTATCATAAGAAAGCCTCTTTCATTCACTTACTGTTTCTAAGGGAGAATTTAAAAAGTACTTGTACACTGCATGTATTTCTAGGTTTTTAAAGAGCTTTATGATACTTAGGACAAAGCACTTCCATAAATATAAGAGAGCGCATTCTCATTTTCTCTGCAGTTTGCATGTGCTTATTTTTCCAGTAGGTTTGCACAGAACACGATTCTCCTTTCACTTGATTTTAGCTAAGCCTGGTCTGTTCAGACACCTCCTCACAAGTTTCACTCAACTGCTGAGAAAAGACTGATGGGAGTGACTTACCAGTTAATAATTCATTAAAAGAAAGTGGCTCTTCCTCCCAAAAATCTCCCCACTTTGCCAATCTGTAACATCAGGTAAGTGGGACACACAGTGGTCTGCTGTCACTGCTTCTAGTCCTGCTTCTGCTGAAGCAGAGGGCAGTGAGTACTGACTAGCAAAACCACATCAGAAACACAGCATGGTATTAACAGCTCTTGCTCATTAAGGAGAAAAAAGAGCCGTATTTCAGGCTAACAGCACAACATCTGCTAAAAATCTGCAAGGAGCAGTTATAAACACAAGTGAGTACTTTGTGTGCACATGCAGGTAATGGCAAACTTCAAATAACTTGGATGAGTAGGTAGCTTTCCAAACACCTCCCTGGCTCTCATCCCAAGGCAGAAATCAGGAAGCTTGATAGCATTACCCTATGGAAATTAGTCCCCAGAGCCCAATGTTCCCTTTTCTTTCTCCAGTACCCCTAAAATGATTCTCTGAAAACCACGACTTGTTACAGAGATAAATTCATCAATTAAGAAGGAAGAAATGTAAAAGCATGATGCATGGAGAAAGCTGGGAGGGAGCTCCTGGAGCTCTGTAAAACATTTCTTCCTGCCTTGCTGTTAGATCAAATTCAATATTTGTTTCAGTTTTCTCAAGAGGCAGAAAAGGTTTGAATGCTTTCAGTTTTGAAGTATGGTTATTAATACTAACAGGGGGGTAGATACACAAGGAATCACAGAGGACTGCCCCCCAGCCCTCTGGTCTATGGCCCTGGGGAGGGAGCCCAACCAGCTGGAAATAGTGCAGCATTTCTGAAAGAGATATCAAAATCTGGTACTCCGGGGAAAAGCCATCAAATCAGAAAAAGTGTTGTCTTCAGATTCTCCCTATTTGTGACTCTCAACTCAAAATCTTTTAAGCACCTAGGTCCACAGGGAAATGGAGGTGACCTTTCAGGCATCATTGTTGCACCAGGCAGTCTTCTTCTAACTCCAAGTGTTACAATGGGCACAGATTAATGCTGAGCTGGTGCCACGATATTCCTGTATCTTCCTCTTTGTTTCTTTCCTGAAATGATCAGGAAACAGCCCTTTCATTCAAAGTTCTGATGGGGATCTGCTTCCCTTGGTGTGAGCAGCTATCTGAGATGCAGGGGTTTGCATTTAGCACCTGCGTTTGTTCTAATGCAGTTGAACTCTGAGCATGAGAGGGCCCTGTATATGCATCTATGGGCTCCTTTGTGGTCTGCAAGAAAGGTGTTCATTATGGCATTCATTATGAATGCCATAAAAGCCATTCATTTCTGCACTGAAGAGGGGAACAGTTTCACTGCCTGGTGCCTGAGGATGCTCATCTGAGAGAGAAGGTACCTGAGCATTACTGACTATGTGGTTTATATCAAGTAATTTTCAATAAAAAACTACCACAGATAATCTGAGTAGTTAATTTTTGGGAATGTTTAGGAATTAGAATGGGTTGCTGGAAGGGTTTCACATTTAGTAGCTCCCTAAATGAAACCATTTTGTCTCAGCAGGGCCATGTCCAGTGCAGCACTGCATACTGGCTGGCATAGCTTGCCTGGCTTCTGTGGTCCCTGCCAGAGCTGCAGAAACAGCCTAGGTATCTCCATATGGCACTGAACCGTGTGGCACTGACACAGTCATTACTTCTTCATTTAGACAACTTGCTCTGAAGAGTTTTGCTTCCCACCTGGGCCATCTTACTGACATTAATAAAGCTGACATCCTGTGCCCTTACAATTAAAGGCAGGTGTGTTGCAGCAAGAGTGGGACCTAAATTCAGAATGTTTTAATTCTGAGCAAATATTACAGAAATAGTCAGGAGTCTTGACTCTGCAACCTGCAGTTGGACAAGTAACTCCATTAGCTTAAACACATAAAATAATACCCAGAAGAATGTAGTGAAGTTTTCCAGCGATCTCAAAAATTATTAGGGACTGCACGATTTTGAAAACAGCCCAATGCACTTTCAAATCAGGTTTCTTGTAGCCTTACAGACAGAGCTAGCTTAGCGTGTCATGGGAAAACAAGGTGGACTTCAACAAAAAAAAACCCTTGTCAGCCATTACAGATTTCCCACTACATTTCTTTATACCATTTGAAAGGGATTGACCTTTTTTCTTTTGTATTGGTCTTCTGTTCTTACTCTATTGCACAACTGAAAGATCTAACATCCTTAGCTTTTAAGGTATTCATTTTCACCAAACTACTCCAAGAAAGAAAATTAATGAGTGGGAAACTGAAGCACCAGAGCACTGAAGAGCTCCAAGAGCCATTCAGGAAGTTAGTTCAGGGAGCACTCAGCCCATATAGACCTCCTAAGTTTAACACCAAGACCTCAGCTATTCAATCATCCTTCCTTTCAATTGTACCATTTTACCTGTCTGGAGATCACTTTCACATGATAAATCTGTTATTCACAAAAATACTTACATACATTGTCTGTTAATTCATAACAAGAAAAATAGGATATTTTTACTGAATTGTGGTCATTCTGCACCAGGTATTTATGAATATCAAGGCTGTAACTCCTTATTCAATAAAAAAGATATGTATTCATTTGAATTAATGCAAATAAGGACCATTGATTCCTTTGACCCCTTTAATTCATTAGCCAGGCAGATTAGTTTTTTAGATAAAGTCAAAGGGAAAAAATACACCCAAGGTGAATTTTGAAACAACTGTGTCAAACTGAAACTGATCCTGGAGTGATCCTTATCTGCAAACTACGGGATATTTGTTCCTTTGAACGTCAGAAGGATAAAATCAGTCTAAAGTCTCATGTTAGCAACTGGCAGCCACTTAAGAGCACTGCACCTGAGAACAGGCTTTACTTTATCGACCATAAAAGTAAACAGTGTGTCTTACCATTCTATTACTTAGGTGGTAAAATACTTTGAGATTGTAAATTTCTGAGTTTTCCAGTCTGTAAGTACACAATTTTTAATGGGCTAGTACTTTACTTAAAAGCAGTCCTCAGCACGGACCTTGTAACACCCAGGCACTACAACATTAAATATTCTGACCTTTGCTTCCCGGACTGGGAACTGGATGAAAAGCAGGGACATGAGGCTCTTACAACCCAAATGGAAATTTTCAAAGTGCTTGGTCTGGTGGGAACCACTGTGGTCCCAAGGGCTTTACAACACAACCTCTAACAAGGCTGGCTCTATGATACGAGGATGGGCCCTTTAAAGCATTTCTCCTCAGGGTGTCTATGCGGAAGTATATATAAAGACTTAAATGGGGCAGCTACAGAATGAGTTTTTCAAATAAGCTTGCAAAATTTTTCAAGGATTGTTTTAACACAAGGCAAGCCAGGGGCCTGATTCCAGAAAAAGGGAATCTCCCATACCCTGGTCTTCGCTCATCACAGTGTGTGAAGTATTCACTGGGGTGTGGGAGCTGGGATTATGCTCTCCTGCTCTGCCCATGTGGATTTGAATCCATGGTGCCTCACACTTTTTAGGGGAGGAAAGCTCTCACTTTCAGGTTATCACATATTCTTGGGGATAGAGAGGAGGAAGAAAGCCCACTTGCTGTTTTTCCTCTTGGAGATGCTTATTTTATATAGGATTGTTAAATTTTAATTGGAAAGAAGATAAGCATTACTGTCTAGATGCTCCTCTGGGCAAGGGGACACCCGTGTCAGTCCTGTCTCTTGTTACTACCTGAACAGCAGTGGAGCAGGGATGGGAAACCAGGTCTCTGCTCCTGCTCTCTCCTCCCGCTCAGGTGAGCACCCCGCTGCTCGATGATGCTCCTTTTCAGCTGAAGGGACATGCAGCTACACAATGCAATGCCAAATGGCTGCAAGGGGGTGATGCAGGAAAGCCCCAGCCTGCAGTACCCCACTGCCTGCTCCTAGAGCACTCAGCCCTGTGACTGAGTACACAGGCAGAAAGGAGGTGAATCTGCTCTTGCCACTTTGGGAGATGCAGGAAAAACACACAGAGAGGTACAAATCCTGAAGTAAGACACTTCACCAGGGTCCGCAGGAGTTGGAGTTCACTGGAGTCCAGAGCAACAGGAGTCCTTCTGGGAATAGTTCTTCCCTCCCCAGCTAGACATACCCCTATACTAAGAGGTCTCTCATCATGGGACATGCAGAACTAGAGTCTGAGATCTGGCATTCAGGAGGAGGCTTGACAGTCTCTGGATAAGGCAAGTCAGGGCAGACGACCCATGTGCCACAGCATGATGGTTGCATTATGGTCTACTCTAGACATCAATAAAAACATTGCTTTACTTTCTTGGTTATTTAGCTCTGAATCACCCATGGAAATGGGAAAATATTCCTTGAAAAATATACCTGTGCTCCTTATAATCTCATTTTCAAGAGTGAGTCATAGATCCAAATGACTTCAAGATTCTTTGGTTATACAGAAGAAATGAAAGACAAAAGGTTCCTGTGGATAATGAGAATTTGTCACATCTATGGTATACCTGGCTGTCACCCTGCAAGCCCTGTTACAAGGGCTATGAGCAGGCAGAGGCAGCATTGCAAGAGCTCTAGTATCCTTTATCAGATGCAGATCACCAGCAGGAAGCTCACTTATAAAATAACAATTTAATTCAACCCTGTGTTAAGCAAATATACTGGAACTATTTCTATCTACTATGTAAATAATGAACTTCATGTCATGTGTCATAGAAGACTGATTAATCCTTTCTTGCATTTTATATTATCCAAGTGTACTAAATATGAAAGTGTCTTGGATGACTTTAAGAGGTGCCTATGGAAACACTGGGACAAATCTGCACACCACCATCCTCCACACAAATGTGTTTCAGGCTTTATTAAAAAACCCTCTGGAGAAAACAAGATTCTTTCCTTCAGATCAGACTCTTGCTCTGGAGGCAAATTCATGCTGATGCATTTAAAATGAAGTATTTCTAAGCTTTGTCTGCATGCAAATGCAGAAACATGGGGTTTGAGGGAAATGAGGTACACTCACCACTCTTGGAGACATATTTACCACAGGACCCAAAATGTTGAGTATTGACCCTACACGTCCTGAAGTTGCAAATGCCAGGATATTACAAATAATAGCAACTAATGTCGAAGTCATTCCCACTTTTCTCTACTTCTGAATTCCCTTCCTTTAGATAACATAATATTTGCTCAACAGGAGCAGTTCTTCCTTCCCAGATCCATATGTTTTTAGCACAAGTGGGAACAAGAAACTGGACAACTCATTTACAAATGGGTTAGTCACTAATTCTACAGCAAATTCAGACTACCATGCAATAAACAAGCTTAGATTTCAAGCCATTAACAAATATATAACTTTGAGTCAAAGACCTCCTGGCAAGGCTCATCACTTTAATGAGGAGGCAGTTTGGTGTGTTTTGTGCCCCCCTGACCTGGGGGTTCACCATTTTCCTATCCTCCCCTACTTGTCCTAGCAGTCATTAGAGCTGCTGAAGAATTTCTCTAATTATTGAGAGTCATTTGCTCATCTAACCCAGCCACCTTGGTCCACAGAGGTGCCATGAGAGTTGTCAAACTGACTTTGCTCAGTCCATGCATCTCCCCACTACGCACAATCATCTGGCAGCCAGTTAAGCTGGCATTATGGCTGCTTTCTATGAAGAATACAGAGCCAAGCTGGAGGAGCGTCAAGACAGCAGTTACTGGGACTCTTTCCAGTAATGTGAGATTTCTTGGGCATGGTGACCTGGTACTGCCTTACTGAGGTAAGTCTTCAGGAGTTGATAAAACAAGGGTATTTCCTGCTAGAAGCTTAAGGGACCTGTTTCCTTGCTCTCCTCCCAGTTAAAATCCTGAGGGGAAAAAACAAACCAAAACCAAAAAAACAGGAGGCAGTAATTAATTCTTTTCAAGCAACCATAGAAACTAACAGATTTGAACAGTTTTGTTGGTTTGTTTTCATTAAAAAAAAAAAAAAAAAAAAAAAAAAAAAAAAAAAAAAAAAAAAAAAAAAA